>JAJOOS010018273.1:0-39966 GCA_029582725.1 Solanum chiquidenum | reverse complement strand
TTCTGCCAACATTCTTATCTTTCCCTGTTATCCTGAATTTCCTGTTATATGTCAATTGATGACTCACAATCCTTAACTGTTCCCTGCACACACACACACAAGTAATTATTTTTGTGTTTGTGCGTGTTTGTTGGAAACCTTCAATCTCAACTATCATGCTTTTTGTTTGTTTACGTGAATTGAGATCCTATATATCATTCTTGGCACTCGTTTTTTTCCTTTTTGCCTTTGGCCATTGTTCTTCTTAAGAAAATGAGACACCATTAAATTTCGGCAATGAATCGTAAGGTTAAGAAAAAGTAATTTTTTTTGGGTGAAGTGTTCGACTATCTCTACACAGATAACACTTTGTTAACAACAACAAAACCCAGTGTAGTCCCGCTATTGGGGTCTGGGGGAGGGTAGTGTGTATGCGGATCTTACTCCTACCTTGGGAGGTAGTGAGGTTGTTTCCAATAGACCTCGGCTCAAGAAAATAATACGAGTGAAGAAATCAAGTAATACTATAAACAAAGTACAAGGAATAATAAATAGTAACATAAATCAAAGAAACCAAAAATTTCAAGAGTAATACTGCGACTGCTAGTAAGGAAGAATAAATGAGACAATCCTCAACTACCTACTACCCTAATCCATGTCCTCCATAATCTCCTATCTAAGGTCATGTCCGCTGTAAGCTGATCAAGCTGACATATGTCCTGTCATCACCTCACTTCAATACTTTGATCTACCTCTACCTTTCCTGAAACCATTCATAGCCAACCTCTCACAGCTCCGCACTGAGCATTCTCGTATCTCCTCTTCACATACCCGAACCATCTCAGTCTCGCCTCCCGTAGCTTGTCCTCCACCTGGGCCACTCTCACCTTATTAACAAATCACCCTTTTGTTATTAACAGTAAATAATTCCTTTTTGTATACAGTAGTACTTGTAGTTGTTTTTGTTTGTCCTTCAAAAGAAAATTCCTTGCCATATTAAATACTGTTTGAACTCTCTTTTACTGCTTCTGATATGAGGAAGTGTGAACTATTTCTGGAAAAATTTCTACCCGCTTCTTACTCCCCCCCCCCCCTCGAAGTGTTAATTTTAGCATGAGTACCCTTCAAGATAATTTGATAGTTTTGGAGTAAACTTGATCATATTTACTTCTTAAAGGATAATAAACAGATGTCAATTAGGGCAAACCATACTCACTCAGCACAAGCTGTTAGGTAGGTGTTTTCACTGTCTCTCTCTCACACACACCCCTCTGCATGTCTATTCAATGAAAGGTGTTCCCCAAAACTTACTGAAAGAGCTCTTTATCCTTCAGATATTGTATGAAGAATGCATATAAGTTTCTACATGAAAAAAAGGGAAGAATATATACTGTTTTCTTAGTTTGCTGGGATATCAATATTCAGTGTCTTTGGCGTCTTGGGCATTGGGTCTGTCTGTTTCCTGCTGTTAGTCCTTGTGAAGTTTTGTTTGCATTTATGGGTAGATTAGATGCAGCTACTAACTTCAACAAGTTTGAGGTTGTACTGCATTTGAAAGTTCAGCATGTTCTTTTTCATGTCAAGAATCTTACGATTGATTCTTTTCTGTGGTTCCGTTTCCTGATCCTCACGCATAATCTCCTGCATGCACTTATATGTGGATGTCTCTGTGTCTACAATCCTTGGAAGGTTGATTGCTAGAATGTTATCTATCCTTCATGGGGTAATTTTTTCAAAATAATTTTTAATGCAGATTAGTAGCCGTAATCTGGATAGAGTGCGGAAATTAAAGAGTCAAATGACACGGTTGACTGCTCGTGTACAAAAGGTTAGAACCTATATTTAAGTGACATTGACATTAACTTTCTTATTTCTGTTTTCATTTTTATTAGTTTGTTTTAACAGGCTGAACACCATTTAAATCCTTTGAACTTTTTCCTCTCCAGATTGTTGAAGATATTTTGTTGAAAGAGTCATATTTTATAATATTCCGTTGTTTCATTAAAAAATGCCTCTTCATGACCACAGAATCCAGCCTTCGTGTCGATTAGGGGTGTTAAATGGGCTGGTTGGGCTGAACTTAGGCAGGTCAAAATGACTTAAAAGTTACTTGGGCTGAAATGAACTAAAACACGGGTCATAACCCAACCTGCCCAATTCTTAGTATTTCTTACTATGTTTTAATTTCCTTGTTTGTTTTAATGTGTTTTTAATAACCTAATAAAACTTCTTTGACAAGGTTTTTCATGGGTCAACTTGAGCTACATATCAACTCAATTTTTAAATGGCTGTGTAAAATTAGGTCTTGGCCCTAACCAACACCCTAAAAGCTAGCTCAAAGGGAGAAGGATTGCCCAAGCCTTATACCATTCATCTCATTAACCACCGATGTGAAATTTTTTCATTCTTTAACACCCCCACCTCACACCTAGGGCTGGACATCTGGTACGTGGACAAATTTAATTTGGGGGTCCAACATTGGGTGAGATAAGTCCTTCTCTGAGACTGTGTAAAATTAGGTGAGTTAGGCAGAGTGAGGTAGGCCCAAAATCTAATTTTACTTGGTATTAGAGCCAGACCCATCCCAATTACTGATGTTGTTTGGCCTTCATACTAAATTGTCCACGCACCAGATGTCCCGTCCTGGGTGTGAGGCGGGGTGTTAAGTCCCACATCGGTGGGATGAGGGAATTATGGACTCCTTATATGAACTTGGACAATTCCCCTCATGAGCTGACTTTTGAGGTTGAGTTAATCCCAAGATTCATTTCTTGACAGGCTAAATTGGACGTCTCAAAATGGCTTGAGCCAATGACCTGCCCTTCATGGGCTAATTTTGCCACCCCTAGTAGCAATATATATGCGGCTAGTATATTTACATTTCTCGGAGATAGATATTTGTACAGAAGCTTCCACCTACCCACCAAGAAAAAGGGAAAAGAAAAACTTGATAATGATCTTAAAGTTTGCAGTAAGAAGCCCAATGTCCATACATGATTAGCCTGTATATATTAGAATTGTGACCCATTATATGAACCACATTTCTTTCTGCTCCATTTTGATATATTGTTTTGATAACCAAGAAATTTGCTGTTTCATATTCAAAACTCCGTAGAAATGGATTCCCTGCTCTGCACTTCTCTGCTGAAATCCAGACTTGGTGTTACTACTAAGTTTTAAATTCATGACATGTGCCTACGACACATCCCCGTGTGGTACTACCTTCGCCATCTAACCAAAGCCATGGAGCTCCACTCCATTTTGACATACTAAGTGAATATCTTCAACTTACGTATGTGCTGTAGTTTCTACTCCTATTAAGAACAAACTTTGACATGGAATTTGTTGCAGTTGGATTCTTAGGATCCTTGCATACTCCAAAGGGCTTTGTTTCTCGTTAACATCCCAGTTCTATCTTGAACTTACTGTACAAGCTATCTTGATCATATTCACCAATTAAAAAAGATATCTTGATTTAATTATTGTGGCTTGTTAGAGTTTCTTATAACCTTCTACCCAAGAAAAGACGAAAAAGGGAACTTCATTTGAATTAGCTGTTTCATGGAAATAGATTCAAGGATTCTAATTTATTTGCATGCTCTTCGAGAACCCAGCCTTGAAAGTGCTGCTGCTAAGATACTAGATTCCTTTCTTCCTTACAAGCGAGAAGCTCCATGAAGGCCGAAAATGAATGTGGATGCTTGTTGATGCTTGAAAGATTGTGCAAAGAGTGAGGTTGTGTTGAGGCCAAGCTTACCAACGGTGTTATCCTCATAAACATTGTTGGGGTTCCTTGTCCTAAAATATTGTTCACATGTGGTGCTTGGACTTCTTAAAGAAAGTGTGTTGTTCAGCTCTTTGGAACCCTTTAATTTTTGGAGTTGTTGCCATCAGTGAACCTGTGTCACCTTTGTTTGTTCTCCTCTTGTGATCAATCTTCGTGAACAATTATGAAACCACCTTTTTGTATCCTTGGAAATCTATGTCAAATTCTATGCCGATTCTTGCTGTTGTTGGATCACTTAAAATACATGCCAGAAGATACGAGTCCTGAAAGATATTAGGTTGTACATCTTTGGAGCAACCCACATTGCCCCATCCCATCTTCGTATCCTTGAGCCCCTCCCCTGCCATCGTAGTGGCATCGCTGGTCCAAAACCTTTTCGTCGCTGCCTTCACCGAAGCTGAAGAACCCACGCTTCACACCATATTTGAATCGAAAAAGTGATTCATCCACCTTTGGGATTATGTCCTCATTCCCTCTTACCTTGCTGTCTTGCTCATTTCAGATGGTTTCTGAGCCCTCTTTCTTCTTCAATTTGAATCCAACCTCCATAGTAATCTCTGACTTCCTTGAAAACATTATGGGGCTTTAATTGAAGTGGGAAACCTACCTGATCCAAACATAATTGATGTCTGAAGTTTTTGAGGGAGAGCCCACTGCCAACGACCACCATTGAAGATTAAACTCTTGAAGTTTCTAATACCACTTCCCCTTTAGAACATGGTTTGATGTTGTCTTCAATGAGAATTCAAGGAGGAAGGGTTTTGTCCCATCTCATAGATGTTAACATTATGTATGCCTACTTCCAAGTGCTACTAGCCCAACGATACTTCTCTGAAATCCCAACTAGAAGGCTACCCACCTCGCTCTTAGAGAGTTCATTTTGGGAAGTGCCGACGACTCCAGAAATGCTGATGATAATACCATCTTTCTCCTGAACAGTGGCCTCATTCATTTCTCTGGTCGTCCATTTATTCCTTGTGACTGTGTGTAGGGGAGTCCTTCCAATGTATTCCTGGCAACACTTGTAACTGCCTGCTGGGATTCGATATTCATGAAGTGAGAGTTCAACTGCAGTGTCCTTTCACCCCGCATTAAATGACATTTTCGGGACAATAATGACTGATCTCTTACCTCACGCCTTATCTTGCATGTTTATAATACTTACATAGACGGCCATGAATTTTGTAGTTTCCCTGCAAAGAACTCTGAGAAGTGATCTTGTAACTTCCATCTTCTTACTGAGTTTCCCTTCACCTCGAGGCTTCCTTTAGTGGATATCATAAACACTCCATCCTTTTCTGGCTGAACAAATTTCTTCTGATCATGTTTCAATCTCGTTCAGTCCAGACTCCAGTTATACCATACCTCTGCTCTTGATTCATTTATAGTAATATCATATGACTAAAACCTACATTGAAGTAAATTGCATTGTCATCCATCTCAACTAAGTTAGTTCGTCAGTGGTTTGGAGAATACTACTTCCTGCCAGGGCGACTGGGGCATCCCTCTAAAGACTGACTAGAAGGATTAGGAGGTCTTAACTTCGGGAAAGTTGCCTGGGAGCATATTAGTAGTTAGCTTGTACATTTTCTTCCTGCCATATCTTTGTTTTGTTTCTTGAATCAGAATTTAAGGACCTGAGCAAAATGGCCACCAACACTTGGGGACCATTTGGTTACTGGTTAGAGTTAAAGTTATTCATGTATTAACCTAACTATCCATGTATTAATCCTATACGTTGTTTGGTTTCCAAATAGGATAAAAGTTATTCATGTATTAACCATATACATTGTTTAGTTGGTAGGTATAGATTTTTACATAACTATTATGTGTTTGTTTGGTTGTATTTTCGCAATTCTACTTAATTAATACTCAAATAACTTATGATGAAATCTATGTATAATTTTATGTGAGGTAGAAGGTGGAATAAGTTATGTGGGGATTAGTTATACATGAATTAAAATAACAAAATTACACATTTACCTCTATCAATTCACTCTTAAAACCTTTTTCTTATTCTTTATATATAACGTGATTGAAGATGAGAAAGAATTATATATTTTATTAATATTGTCTCCTATAATTTTGTGTACTAATCCAAATTACGATTTGTATCTTGGCCAGATGGCAATACCTTTTTTTTCTATACAAATCATGCAAACAAAAGTCAATCTCTAGGTATCAAATTGTGATAACTAGATTCATGATGAGTACTTCTGGCCATCTTAAGAGCGTTTAAATTAATAATGTATATTAATTTAAAACAAATCAATTATTCATTGAGAAAAAAATCATGTATTGGAATTCCTACATAACTAAACCCTGCATAAATAACACATGCATAACTAATCCTTACATAATCAATTCCTGCATAACTAATTCCTACATATTAATGCTTGCATAACTAATTCCTACATAACTAATACCTGCATAACTCTAACCAACAACCACACGACCCCTTAGAATAAAGTTCCAACAGGCACTAAATGGACTGTTTGGATAGATAAAAATCTCAGAAGTTTATAAGGCAAAAAGGAAAATGTAATTAGCCTCAAATATAGGTGTATTTCTTTACTTTATTAAGCAAACTGTACCTTCTAAACGATGTAACTGCCTTCCTTCAGTTGCTCAATGCACTAGACAGTGTGTAATGTTCTTATAAGTTATAGTACTTTCTTAGAGCTCTTTTGAGTTTTGATATCATAAAGAATCTTTTTATCCCCCCCAAAAGGAGACTATATCAGCAGTGCAATACCGGCCATTGCATCCTTTGTCACACTATGCACTGAACAGTCTTTAAGTCATTATGTTTGTTTCATTATGATTATGTACTTAATTGCAGGTGAGAGATGAGCTTGAACAACTTCTGGATGATGATGATGACATGGCTGACCTCTATTTGTCCAGAAAATTGGCTGGTGCATCACCTGTAAGTGGATCAGGTGCAGCCAGTTGGTTTTTTGCCTCACCCACCATTGGCTCAAAAATATCTAGGGCTAGTAGAGCAAGTATTGCAACAGTTCGGGGGGATGAGAATGATGTTGAAGAGCTTGAAATGCTATTGGAGGTAAACTTCTACTTATGGTATCATTCGTTATGCCTAAGAGACGGAGAAGTTGAAAAAAAGAAACAAAGCTTCTGTCGAGCCATACTTACAAGGAAGTGGTTCTCTTTCTTGCAGGCTTACTTCATGCAAATTGATGGCACATTTAATAAACTAACTACGGTATGCAAGTTTTGCCATCTTTAGCTTTAGTGATGTGACGTTGGATACTTTAAGCTGGCAAAACCTTTTAGAACCTTTAGATGGAGTTCAAGTTTGACAGCCTCTTTAAATTTGGTCTGTGCCTCTATAATAGTAGAGATATCATAATACTTTAGATGGCTATAAGAGTCTTAGTAGTAGTTGTATGCTTGCCTCTGAAATTCTTTTGAAGTGATTGAATAACGGACTTGAGCCAAATAGTCCAGTCCTTCACCCCTCCCCCTTCCCCAACGAATATTTTGCATCTTGATTTTTCTACCTTTTCTCTTGGTTAACTTATCTGTGTGTTTGATTATCTGACCTTGAGTGATCTGGGTCTTCCTTACAATTCCAATCTGTGGTGCTTTTTTCTTGCTTTGCCATTTTTGTTGCTATCAATTTATTTTCTGCTTGCGTATCTTGTTGATTAATGTTTGACAGGCCCACTTGATAAAAAAGATATTATGACAAATCCATTTCAATAGTTTTCTTTGGCACAAAAGTAAATCCATTTCCTTTTACCCCTCTTCTCAATGCTCTTCAATTTTCAATGCTGGTGGAGTGGTGGTCATTGTTTTTAATGGCCGGAGAGCAATCAAGTCTCCTTATATTTACATATAGATATTCACTTCTTTCTGAACCCAAATTGTCATTGCTTTCTTTTACCTTTTCTCTCATGCCTTTCTCGTCTTTAAGATGCAACAAATCAGGTCTAATATTTCTGCCTTGGCAAATGTTGAAAAACAAAGTAATTTTAAGATGGGTGTGACTAGGGGGATTAGGCCTTCCATTGTTGAGTAATGGGATCTCAATATGGACCAGTCTTTGTTGCTTTTATTG
Organism: Solanum chiquidenum; assembly: GCA_029582725.1. Classification (NCBI taxonomy): domain Eukaryota; kingdom Viridiplantae; phylum Streptophyta; class Magnoliopsida; order Solanales; family Solanaceae; genus Solanum; species Solanum chiquidenum. The sequence goes on along the minus strand of JAJOOS010018273.1, from coordinate 32,116 downwards.
AATGCATTCATTCAACACAATGCCTCCCCCTTCATTTTCCTTTACTTACTAGCATGTGTCCCTTTTGTTCCAAATTGATGGCCCTTCGGACATGACTATTAGAGAGGCTGTTCCCGAATGCATTTTATTTTTCAATTTCTAGTTAATATGTATGTATTTTAATTTGCAGTTACGAGAATATATTGACAACACAGAAGATTACATAAACATTCAGGTAGTTGAAATGGCAAGTTAGTTTTCTTTTTGATATGATTCATCTGAATGGGTTATTATGATGTATAACTTACATTTCTTATTTCAGCTGGACAATCATCGAAATCAGCTCATTCAGGTGCTCTGCATTTGTACATCTTAATCACCTACCTATCTTCTACTATCATTTTCTTATTTTTGTGTTATAGACAATCTCAATGAAACTCACGATGATAGTTGTCTCTATGTTCATGGGCTTTTGTCAATGCTGGCTGCAGTTAGAACTCTTTCTCAGTTCAGGAACTGTGTGTTCGTCTATCTACGCTTTGATTACTGCAATTTTTGGGATGAACATTCCATATTCTTGGAATCATGAACATGGTTACATGTTTAAATGGGTAAGTTTGACACCTCTTAGTTCTGACCAGCTATAATTTTGTTGTTTGGTTACCACGCCTTTATGGGAAAATATTTGGTTTAATGTTGTGCAGGTGGTAGCCATTAGCGGTATCATCTGCGCCGTGCTTTTCATACTTATAATCTCTTACGCTCGCTTCAAAGGGCTTGTTGGATCATGAGTTCTACTATCAAGCGAAGGCAGATCTGATGGCGAGCTAAAGCTTTTGCCCGTCTCTCATTGCCAACACACTTGATGGCTCATATGTTAAGGAACCATACAAAAATCCCAAAGCTGTGAATGACCATAGTTATTTTGCTATGTCAAGAGAGTTCCATTCACTCTTTTGGACAAAACAAGCTTTGAGATATCAACTGCAGGGCTTACCCTGTCATATCATCATATATTATTATTATTAAAAGTGGAAATGATCAAAGTACAAAGTTGGATTTCGAAAATGCCCTTTGCACAATGTGATGAATTACATTGATTTTAAAGAATAAATACAAGCTCAAATTAATGAACCAACGCACCAACGCTCAAAATGCCCTAGTCCTGTCTTTCCCATTCTTGTCCTTTCGAACCAACGCACGCCTTTAATAAGGTCGTCACTAGGGCTGGGCATAAATATCGAAATACCAAATTGAATTGATTTTTTTTGGTATTTCGGTTTTTGGTTTGGTATTCGATATAAATTTTCATATTTTTTGGTATTTCGATTCGGTTTTTGGTACATGACTTTTGTATTATTCAGTATTTCGGTTTACTGAAATATATTATATTAATTATTAAATAATAAATATTATATGCACAATTTTGAATTAGGTCACTGGCACCTTCATATTTCACTTCAGTTTTTATTTTTCTTAGGCGCCGCTTTCGGCCTTTCACTGTCCCTTAAGCCTCAACACTTTCCCACTTTCAAAGTCGTTGCATCGACCAGCGACCGGCCAACCAGCAGCAGCCGGCAGCCAACCATCGGAGCAGCACTCCAGCAGCAACAACCGGTGACCATCGGAGCAGCCTTAAGATTTCTTCATCCATTTGATTATTTTGATTATTTCTTCAAAAACCGAACTGAAATAACATTAATCGAACCGAAATAATTTGGTTCGTTGTTCGGTACACATGGTACAAGAATCGAAAATTGAAAATACCGAATTTTTTTTTGAAACGGAACCGAATTACCGAATGCCCAGCCCTAGTTGTCACGGATGTTCAAATTTTAGCCAAAAAAACGTCGGTATCACATATCATCCAAAATTCATGGACTATATAGCATACGGAAAATGAAACAAATAATATTTTTAGTTTTGGGCCTCGTTTGAACTAGAAAATGTCGAAGTTTTCCCCTTCGAACCAACACACGCCATTAAATAGATCGTCATGGACGTCCACAAAAAAAATTCGCCAAAAAACTGTCGGGATCACAAATCACTCAAAATCATGGCCTATAGCACACGAAAAATGAGAAAGATGGTATTCTCATTCCGGGCCTTGTTTGAACTTGCAAATGCCTATGTTTGCCCCTCAGAATTAACGCATGTCATTAAATAGGTCGTCACGGAGGCCCACAAAAAAATTTGGTAAAAAAACCGTTGGAATCACATATCACCAAAAATCCATGGGGAACCATTTGAGTTGGAGAACCATCACTCATACTGACACCATTTATTTCACGCTCATTTCCGCATCTGCAATCCCTTTTTTAGGAATCGCGCAAATTTCACAATTTTTCGTACGTATTAGCTCATGGATTAGGCACTAAGAACACCTAAAAAAAATTCTCAAAAAACTTTATGAGGACCTCCGTATTGAGTTGGGGAACCATCGCGTATACTCAAACAATTTTTTCACGTCCATTTTCGCAACTACAGACCCTTTTTAAGGAATCGCACAAATTTTTCTTAATTTTTCGTGTATTAGCCCATGGATCTGGCGCCTGGAGCACCATAATTTTTTTTTATCAAAAAACTTTATGAGGACTTCTGTATTGAGTTGGGGAACCACCACGTATACTCATACCATTTATTTCACGCTTATTTTCGCATCTACAGGCCCATTTTTAGGAATCGAGCAAATTCCTAAATTTTTCGTGTGTATTAGCACATGGATCTGGCACCCAGAGCACGAAAAAAAATTTCTCAAAAAAAATTATGAGGACCTCCGTATTGAGTTGGGGAACCATCACGTATACTCACATCATTTTTTTCATGCACATTTCTACATCTACAAGCCCTTTTTTAGTAATCACGCTAATTCCTCAATTTTTCGTATGTATTAGCACATAGATTTGGCGCCCGGAGCACCCAAAAAAAATTCTCAATTTTTTTTGAGTACCTCTATATTGAGTTTGGAAACCATCACGTATACTCACCATTTTTTTCACGCCCATTTCCCCATCTGCAGGCCCTTTTTAGGAATCGCACAAATTCCTCAATTTTTTGTGTTTATTATTCCATGGATCTTGCGCCTCAGCACCCAAAAATATTTTCTCAAAAAACTTTATGAGGACCTCTGAATTGAGTTGGGGAACCATTACGTATACTCACACCATTTTTTTCACGTCCATTTTCGCATCTACAGGCCCGTGTTTTCAGACGCGTAAATTCCTCAATTTTTCGTGTGTGTTAGAAAAACTTTATGAGGACCTCTGTATTGAGTTGGGGAACCATCACCTATACTCACATCATTTTAATCACGCCCATTTCCACATCTTTAGGCCCTTTTTAAGGAATTGCACAAATTCCTCAATTTTTCGTGTATATTAGTCCATTGATCTAGCGCCCGGAGCACCCAAAATTTATTTCTCAAAAAACTTTATAATGACATCCGTATTGAGTTGGGAAACCATCACGTATACTCACACTATTTGTTTCACGTCCATTTCTGCATCTACATGACCTTTTTTAGGAATCGCGTAAATTTCTCATTTTTCATGTGTAATGCCCATGGATTAGGCGCCCAAAGCACCCAAAAAAATTTCTCAAAAAACTTTATGAGGACCTCCATATTGAGTTGGGGAACCATAACGTATACTCACACCATTTCTTTCACGCCTATTTCCGCATCTACATGTCCTTTTTTAGGAATCACGCAAATTCCTCAATTTTTCGTGTGTATTAACTCATGGGTCTGGCGCCTAGAGCACTCAATTTCTTTTTTACAAAAACTTTATGAAAACCTCTGTATTAAGTTGGGGAATCATCACGTATACTCACACCATTTTTTTCACGCCCATTTCCGCATCTAAATGCCTTTTTTAGGAATGGCGCAAATTTCTTAATATTTTGTGTGTATTAGCCCATGGATCTGGCACCCGAAGCACCCAAAAAAAATTTCTCAAAAATCTTTCTAACGACCTCCATAATGAGTTGGGGAACCATCATGTATGCTCACACCATTTTTTTCAAGCCCATTTCCGCATCTACAGGTCTTTTTTTAGAAATTACGCAAATTCCTTAATTTATCGTGTGTATTAGCCCATAGATCTAGGGCCGGAGCACCCAATTTTTTCTTCTCAAAAAACCTTATGAGGACCTCCGTATTGAGTTGGGGAAACCTTCACCTCTACTCACACCATTTTTTTCACGCCTATTTCTGCATCTACAATCCCTTTTTTGGAATCGTGCAAATTCCTCAATTTTTTGTGTTTATTAGCCAATCGATCTGGCCCCTGAGCACCCAAAGATATTTTGCTCAAAAATCTTTATGCGGACCTCCGTAATGAGTTGGGGAATCATCACTTATACTCACACCATTTTATTCACGCTCATTTCCGCATATTCATCCCCTTCTTTAGAAATGAAGCAAATTCCTCATTTTTTGTGTATATTATCCCATAGATCTAGCACCCGGATCACCGAAAAAAATTTCTCAACAAACTTTATGAGGACCTCCGTATTGGGTTGGAGAACCATATGTATACTAGCACTATTTTTTCACGCCTACTTCCACATCTGTAGTCCCTTTCTTAGGAATCGCGTGAATTCCTCAATTTTTCTTGTGTAGTAGCCTATGGATCTGGCGCCGGGAGTACCTAAAATATTTTTCTCAAAACAGTTTATGAGGGCCACCGTATTGAGTTAGGGAACCATCACGTATACTCACACCATTTTTTCACTCCCATTTTCGCATCTACAGGCCCTTTTTTAGGGATCGCGTAAATTCCTCAATTTATCGTGTTTATTAGCCCATGGATCTGGCGCCCGGAGGACCCAAAAAAATTTTCTCAAAAAACTTTATGAGGATCTCCATATTGAGTTGGGGAACCATCACTTATATTCATGCCATTTTTTTCACACCCATTTCCACATCAACAGACCCTCTTTTAGGAATCACGCAGCTTTCTCAATTTTTCGTGTGTATTAGCCCACAGATCTGGAGCCCCTAAGCACCCAATTTTTTTTTCTCAAAAATCTTTCTGAGGACCTCCATATTGAGTTGGAAAACTATCACGTATACTCAGACCATATTTTTGACGCCCATTTCCGTATCTACAGGCCCTTTTTTAGGAATCGCACAAATTTCTTAATTTTTTCGTGTGTATATTAGCACATTGATCTGGCGCCGGAGCACCCAAAATTATTTTCTCAAAAAACTTTATGAGAACCTCCATGTGGAGTTGGGGAACCATCACGTATACTCACACTATTTTTTTCACCCCCATTTCCGCATCCGTAGGTCCTTTTTTAGGAATCGCGTAAATTTCTCACTTTTTCGTGTGTAATGTGTTGGGGAACCATCACGTATACTCGCACCATTTTTTTCACGCCCATTTTCGCATCAACAGGCCCTTTTTTAGTAATCGCGCAAATTCCACAATATTTTGTGTGTATTTGCCCATTGATCTGGCGCCCGAAGCACCCAAAAATAAATTCACAAAAATCATTTTGTGGACCTTCATATTGAGTTGGGAACCATCACGTATGCTCTCACCATTTTTTTTCACGCCCATTTCCACATCTACAGGCCATTTTTTAGGAATCGCGCAAATTCCTCAATTTTTCGTGTGTATTAGCCTATAGATCTGGTGCCCAGATTACCCAAAAAAAATTCTCAAAAAACTTTATCAGGACCTTCATATTGAGTTGGGAAACCATCACGTATACTTTTACCATTATATTCACACCTATTTCCACATCTGTAGGCCCTTTTTTTAGGAACCACGTAAATTTCTCATTTTTTCTTGTGTATTAGCTCATGGATCTGGCGTCCGGAGCACCCAAAATAATTTTCTCAAAAATGTTATGAGGACCTCCGTATTGAGTTGGGAAACCATAACGTATAGTCAAATCATTTTTTCACGCCCATTTCCACATCTTTAGGCCCTTTTTTAGGAATCGCGCAAATTCCTCAATTTTTCGTGTGTATTACCCATTGATCTGGCGCCCGAAACACCCAAAATATTTTCTCAAAAATCTTTCAGAGGATCTCCGTATTGAGCTGGGGAACCATCACATATGCTCACACCATTTTTTTTCACTCCCATTTCCACATCTACAGGCCCTTTTTTAGGAATCGAGCAAAATCCTTAAATTTTTTTTATGTATTATCCCACGGATCTGGCAATGGAGCACCAAATTTTTTTTTCTCAAATAACTTTATGAGGACCTCTGTATTGAGTTAGGAAACCATCACGTATACTCACATTATTTTTTTCACGCATATTTCCGCATATATAGGCCCTTTCTTAGGAATCAAGTAAATTTATCAGTTTTTCTTGTATATTAGCCCATGGATCTAGTGCCCGGAGCACCCAAAATATTTTTCTCAAAAACGTTATGAGGACCTCCGAATTGAGTTGGGGAACCATCATGTATACTCACACCATTTTTGTCACGCTCATTTCCTAATCTACAAGGCAGTGTTTTAGGAATCGTGCAAATTTCTCAATTTTTCATGTGTATTAGCCCATTGATCTGGCGCCTAGAGCACCCAAAAAAAATTCAAAAAACTTTATAAGGACCTCCGTATTGAGTTGGGGAACCATCACCTATACTCACACCATTTTATTCACTCTCATTTCCACATCTATAGGCCCTTTAAAGGAATCGCGCAAATTCTTCAATTTTTCGTGTCTATTAGCCCGTTGATCTGGCGCCCGGAGAACCTAAAAAACATTTCTCAAAAAACTTTACAAGGACTTCCGTATTGAGTTGGGGAACCATCACATATACTCACACCATTTGTTTTACGCCATTTCCGCATCTACAAGACCTTTTTTAGGAATCGCGCAAATTCTTATATTTTTCGTGTGTAATGCCCATGAATTACGCGCCTGGAGCACCCAATAATTTTTTTCTCAAGAAACTTTATGAGGACATCTGTATTGAGTTGGGGAACCATCACGTATACTCACACCATTTCTTTCCCGTCCATTTCTACATCTACAAGTCCTTTTTTAGGAATTGCGCAAATTCCTTAATTTTTCATGTGTATTAGTTCATGGATCTGGCACCTAGAGCACCCACAACGAATTTCACAAAAACTCTATGATGACCTCCGTATTAAGTTGGGGAACCATCACGTATACTCATACCATTTTTTTCACGCTTATTTCCGCATCTACAGTCCCTTTTTAAGGAATCACGCAAAATCCTCAATATTTTGTGTGTATTAGCCCATGAATCTGGCACCCGAAGCACCCAAAATTTTTTCTCAAAAATCTTTCTAAGAATGTCCATATTGAGTTGGGGAACCATCACGTATGCTCACACCATTTTTTTCACGCCCATTTCCGAATCTAGAGGCCCTTTTTTAGAAATCGCGTAAATTTCTTAATTTTTCGTGTGTATTAGCCCATGGATCTAGCGCCAGGGTACCCAAAAATATTTTCTCAAAAAACATTATGAGGAACTCTTTATTGAGTTGGGAAAACCTTCACCTCTACTCGTACCATTTTTTTCACGCTCATTTCCGTATGTACAATCCTTATTTTAGAAATCGCACAAATTCCTTAATTTTTCGTGTTTATTAGCCTATGGATCTGGCGCTCTAAGCACCCAATTTTTTTTCTCAAAACACTTTATGAAGACCTCCATATTTAGTTGGGGAAACATCACGTATACTCACAATATTTTTTCACGTTTCCGCATCTACAAGCCTTTTTTTAGGAATCACGCAAATTCCTCAATTTTTCGTATGTATTAGCCAATCGATCTAGGCCTCTGAGCACCCAAAAATAATTTGCTCAAAAAATTTTATGCGGACCTCCGTATTAAGTTGGGGAACCATCACGTATACTCACACCATTTTTTCACGCCTATTTCCGCATCTATAGGCCCTTTCTTAGAAATCGCGTAAATTCTTTAATTTTTCTTGTGTATTAGCCCATAGATCTGGCGCCTGAAGCACCCAAAATATTTTTCTCAAAAAACTTTATGAGGACCTCCGTATTGAGTTGTGGAACCATCACGTATACTCACACCATTTTTTTCACTCCCATTTCCACATCTACAGGCCCTTTCTTAGGAATCGCGCCAATTTCTCAATTTATCGTGTGTATTAACCCATGAATCTGGCGTCCGGAGGACCCAAAAGTTTTTTCTCAGAAAACTTTATGAGGACCTCCGTATTGAGTCGAGGAACCATCACGTATATTCACACTATTTTTTTCACTCCCATTTCCACATCTACAGACCCATTTTTAGGAATCGCGCAGATTTCCAATTTTTCATGTGTATTAGCCCATAGATATGGCGCCCTAAGAACCCAAAAAAAAATTCTTAAAAATCTTTCTGAAGACCTCATTATTTAGTTGGGAAAACATCACGTATACTCACAATATTTTTTTCACGTTCATTTCCGCATCTAAAGGCCCTTTATTATGAATCTCGCAAATTTCTTAATTTTTCGTATGTATTAGCCAATGGATATGGCGCCCTGTGTACCCAAAAAAATATTTTTCTCAATAATATTTTTGCGGACCTCCGTAATGTGTTGGGGAATCATCACGTATAATCACACCATTTTTTCACGCTCATTTCCGCATCTATAGGCCCCTTTTTAGGAATCGCGTAAACTCCCTTAATTTTTCGTGTACATTAACCCATGAATCTGGCGCCCGAAGCACCTAAAAAAAATATCAAAAAAATTTATGAGGACCTCCATATTGAGTTCGGGAACCATCACGTATACTCGCACCATTTTTTTCATGCCTATTTCCGCATCTACAGGCCATTTTTAGGGATCACGCAAATTCCTCAATATTTTGTGTGTATTAGCCCATGGATCAGGCACCCGAAGTAGATAATTTTTTTCAAAAATCATTTTGAGGACTCCCATATTAAGTTTGGGAACCATCACGTATGCTCACACCATTTTTTTTTTCACACCCATTTCCGCATCTACTAGCCCTTTTTTAGGAATCACGCAAAATCCTTAATTTTTCGTTTGTATTAGCCTATGGATCTGGCACCAGAGCACCAAAAAAATAATTCTCAAAAAACTTTATGAGGACTTCCGTATTGAGTTGAAGAATTATCACGTATACTCACACCATTTTTTTACGCCTATTTCCGTATATGTAGGCCCTTTTTTAGGAATCGCATAAATTCCTCAATTTTTCTTGTTATTAGCCCATGGATCCGGCGCACCATTCACCCAAAAAATTTTACTCAAAAATTTTTATTAGGACCTCCGTATTGAGTTGGGAAACCATCACGTATACTCACACTATTTTTTCACGCCCATTTCTGCATCTACAGGCCCTTTTTAAGGAGTCGCGCAAATTTCTCAAATTTTCATGTGTATTAGCCTATAGATCTGGCGCACGAAGCACCCAAAAAAAATTCTCAAATTTTTTTATGAGAACCTCCGTATTGAGTTGGGAAACCATCACGTGTACTCACAACATTTTATTCACGCCAATTTCTGCATCTACAGGTTCTTTTTTAGGAATCGCGCAAATTCCTCAATTTTTCATGCGTATTAGCCAATGAATCTGGTGCTCGGAGCACGCAAAAATATTTTTCTCAAAATTCTTTATGAGGACCTCCATAATGAGTTGGGGAAAGATCACGTATATGCACACCATTTTTTTCACGCCCATTTTCGCATCTTAAGGCACCTTTTTTAGGACTTGCGCAAATTCTTCAATTTTTTGTGTCTTACCCATGGATCTGGCGCCCAGATCACCCAAAATAATTCTCAAAAAACTTTACGAGGACTTCCATTTTTAATTGAGGAACAATCGAGTATGTTGACACCAATTTTTTCATGCCCATTTCTGTATCTATAGCCCTTCTTTTAGGAATTACGCATATTCCTCAATTTTTTGTGTGTATTAGCCCATGGATCTGGTGTCCGGAGCACCCAAAATATTTTTCTCAAAAAACTTTATGAGGACCTCCGTATTGACTTGGGGAACCATTACGTATACTCACACCATTTTTTTCATGCTCATTTCTTCATCTACACCCCTTCTTTTAGGAATCGAGCGAATTCCTCAATTTTTTGTGTGTATTATCATTTATCGTGTGCTATAGTCCATGAATTTTTGGTGATATAGGATTCCGACCTATTTTTGGTGGAAATATTTTATGGAAATCCGATACGACCATATTAATGGCGTGAGTTGGTCTTTAGGGGCATATATTTTGAAGTTCAAACGAGCCCCAAAGTGGGGAAAATAAGATTTCACCATTTTTCGTGTGTTATAGTCTATAAATTTTTGGTAATACAAGATTCCGCCTTGTTTTTGGACGAAATGTTTCATGACCATCCGTTGCAAACTTATTAATGGCGTGAGTTGGTCTCAATGGGCAAACAGACACATTTTCAAGATCAAACGAACCCAAAAGCAGGAAAAAAAAAAAATTACCATATTTCGTGAGCTATAGTCCATGAATTTTTGGTGATACACGATTCCGTCTTTTTTTTGGACAAAATTTTTCATGGACGTCTTCACAACCTTATTAATGCCAGGAGTTTGTCCCGAGGAGAAAACATACGCTTTTTCAAGTACAAACAACCCCAATGTTGAAAAAATCAGATTTTTCCATTTTTCGTGTGCTATTGTCCATGAATCTTTGGTAATACAGATTTCGGTTTGTTTTTTGCCAAATATTTTCAGGGACGTCCGCTACGACCTTATTAATGGCGTGAGTTGGTCCCGAGGGGATAACATATGCATTTTCAAGTTCGAACGAGCCCCAAAGTGGAAAAACCATATTTTATCATTATTCGTGTGCTATAGTCCATGAATTTTTTGTGAGACAAGATTCTACTTGTTTTTGGCCGAATTGTTTCATGGATGCTCCTTACGACCTGATTAATGGCGTGAGTAGGTCCCGAGGGGAAAACAGATGCATTTTCAAGTTCGAACGAGCCCCAAAGCGGAAAAACCATATTTTATCATTATTCGTATGCTATAGTCCATGAAGTTTTTGTGAGACAGCATTCTACTTGTTTTTGGAAGAATATTTTCATGGATGCTCCTTACGACCTTATTAATGGTGTTGGTCGATTCCAAGGGGAAAACAGATGCATTTTCAAGTTCGAACGAACTCCACAGCGGAAAAAACTAGAATTTACCATTTTTCGTGTGCTATAGTCCATGGATTTTTGGTGATACAAGATTCCAGCTTGTTTTTGGCCAAACTTTTTCATGGTTGTCTGTTACAACCTTATTAATGGCGTGAGTTGATCCCAAGGAGAAAAAGGACGCATTTTGATGTTCAAACGAGCCCTAAAGTGGGAAAACCCAGATTTTATCATTTCTCGTGTGCTATAGTCCATGGATTTTTGTGATACAGGATTACGACTTATTTTTTGGCCAATATTTTTTATGGACGTCCGTTACGACTTTATTAATGGCATGAATTTATTTCGAGGGGCAAACAGGCGCATTTTCAAGTTCAAATGAGCCCCAAAATGGAAAAAAACTAGATTTTACTATTTTTCATGTGTTATGATCCATGGATTTTTGGTGATACAAGATTTTGGCTTGCTTTTGGCCGAAATTTTACATAGACGTCCATTATGACCTTATTAATGGTGTAAGTTGGTCCCGAGGGGAAAACGAACGCATTTTCAAGTTCAAACGAGCCCCAAAGCAGGAAAACCAATATTTTATCGTGGTTCGTGTGGTATATACTCCATGGATTTTTGGTGATAATGGATTTTGGCTTGTTTTTTGCCAAAAGTTTTTATGGACGTCCGTTACGACCTTATTAATGGCGTGAGTAGGTCACAATGGGCAAAAGGACGCATTTTGATGTTCAAATGAGCCCCAAAGTGGGAAAAACCAAATTTTATCATATTACGTATGCTATAGTCCATGGATTTTTGGTGATACAGAATTCCGGCTTGTTTTTGGCCGAAATTTTTCAAGGACGTCTATTACGACCTTTATAATGCAGTGAGTTGGTCCCTAGGGAAAATCGGTCGCATTTTCAAGTTCAAATGAGCCCCCAAGCTTTTCATGTGCTATAGTCCATGGATTTTTTGTGATACAGGATTCTGGCTTGTATTCGGCCGAACCTTTTTATGGACGTCAATTACGACCTTATTAATGGCGTGTGTTGGTCCCGAGGGGAAAACGGGTGCATTTTCAAGTTCAAAAGAACCCCAAAGCGGGAAAAAATAGATTTTACCATTTTTCGTGTGGATAGTCCATGAATTTTTTGTGATAACGTTTTTGGCCGAAATTTTTCATGAAAGTCCATAACGACCTTATTAATGGCGTGAGTTGGTCTCGAGGGGCAAACGGGCGCATTTTGATGTTCAAACGAATCCCAAAGCGGGAAAAACCAGATTTTACCATTTTCGTGTGTTATATTCCATGGATTTTTGGTGATACATTATTCTGGCTTGTTTTGATGAATATTATTCATGGACGTCCGTTTCGACCTTATTAATGGCGTGAGTTGGTCTCGAGGGAAAAATGACGTATTTTGATGTTCAAACGAGCCGTAAAGCTGAAAAAACTAGTTTTTACCAATTTTTGCGTGCTATATAGTCCATGATTTTTTGGTGATATTGGATTCCGGCTTATTTTTTACTGAATTTCATAAACATCTATTACAACCTTATTAATGGTGTGAGTTGGTCCCGAGGGGCTAAAGGATGCATTTTGATATTCAAACAAGCCCCAAAGCGAGAAAATCATATTTTTTCATTTTTCATATGCATAGTCCATGAATTTTTTATGATATTGGATTTTGTCTTGTTTTCGGCCAAAATTTTCAAGAACGTCTGTTACAACCTTATAAATGGTGTGAGTCGGTCCCAAGGGGAAAACAGACGCATTTTCAAGTTCAAACGAGTCCCAAAGCGGGAAAAAATAAATTTTACCATTTTTCTTGTGTTATAGTCCATGATTTTTTTGTGATACAGATTTTAGCTTGTTTTTGGCCGAAATTTTTCATGGACGTCAGTTACAACCTTATGAATGGCATGAGTTGGTCCCTAGGGGAAAAAGGACGCATTTTGATGTTCAAACGATCCCCAAAGCGATAAAATTAGAATTTATCATTTTTCGTGTGCTAGTCCATGAATTTTTGTGATACAGGATTACGACTTGGTTTTGGCCAAAAAAAATTATGGACGTCCGTTACAACTTTATTAATGGCATGAGTTCGTTTCGAGGGGCAAACAAGCTCATTTTCAACTTTAAACAAGCCCCAAAGCGGGAATAACCAGATTTTATCGTTGTTCATGTGTTATAGTCCATGTATTTTTCGTGATACAGGATTTCAACTTGTTTTTTGCCAAAAGTTTTCATGGACATCTGTTACGACCTTATTAATGGCGTGATTTGGTCTCGAGGGGTAAAAGGATGCATTTTGATGTTCAAATGAGCCCCAAAGCGGGAAAACTAGATTTTACCATTTTTCGTGTGCTATAGTCCATGGATATTTGATGATACAAGATTCTGGCATGTTTTTGGCTGAAATATTTCAAGGACGTTTGTTACGATCTTATTAATGGCGTGAATTAGTTCCGAGGAGAAAATAGACGGTTTTTCATGTGTTATAGTCCATGGATTTTTTGTGATAAAAGATTCTGTCTTGGTTTTGGTCGAAATTTTTCATAGACGTCCGTTACGACCTTATTCATGGCATGAGTTTGTCCCGAGGGGAAAAGGACGCATTTTGATGTTCAAACGAGCCCAAAGCAGCAAAAACCAGATTTTACCATTTTTCATGTAGGGGGCAAACATGCGCATTTTCAAGTTCAAACAAACCTCAAAGCAAGAATAAGCAGATTTTATCATTTTTCATGTGTTATAATCCATGGATTTTTTGTGATATAGGATTACGGCTAGTTTTTAGCCTAAATTTTTCATGGACGTCCGTTACGACCTTATTAATGGCGTGAGTTGGTCCCGAGCGGCAAACAAGCACATTTTCAAGTTCGAACGAGTCCCAAAGGGGTAAAAAATAAGATTTTACTATTTTTCGTGTGCTATAGTCCATAGTTTTTTTATGATACAGGATTCAGACTTATTTTTGGCCGAATTTTTTTATGGACGTCTGTTATGACCTTATTATACGCGTGAGTTGGTCCCGAGTGGCAAAATGACGCATTTTGATGTTCAAACGAGCCCCAAAGCGGGAAAATCCAAATTTATCATTTTTCGTGTGCTATAGTCCATGGATTTTCAGTGATACAGAATTCTGGCTTGTTATTTATCAAAATTTTTCATGGACGTCCGTTACGACTTTATTAATGGTGTGCGTTGGTCCCAAGGGGAAAACGGGCGCATTTTCAAGTTCAAACGAGGACCAAAGCGGGAAAAACTAGATTTTACCATTTTTTGTGTAATATAGTCCATAGATTTTTGGTAATACGGGATTCTAACTTGTTTTCGATTGAAATATTTCATGGACGTTTGTTACGACGTTATTAATGGCGTGAGTTGGTCCTGAGGGGAAAACGGGAACTTTTTCAATTTCAAACGTGCCCCAAAGCGGGAAAAACTAGATTTTACCATTTTTCGTATGTTATAGTTCATGGATTTTGGTGATACAGGATTCCAGCTTGTTTTTTGCCTAAATTTTTCATGAACGTCCGTTACGACCTTATTAATGGCGTGAGTTAGTCCCGAGGGGAAAACAGGCGCATTTTCAAGTTCGAATGGGCCCCAAAGCGGGAAAAAACCCACACTTTATTGTTTTTCGTATGCTATAGTCCATGATTTTTTAGTGATACAAGATTCCGGCTTGTTTTTTACCGAAATTTTTCATGGACATCCGTTACGACCTTATTAATGGCGTGAGTTGGTCCTGAGGGGAAAACGGACGCATTTTCAAGTTCAGACGAGCCCCAAAGCGGAAAAAACAAGGTTTTACCATATTTCGTGTGTTATAGTCCATGAATTTTTGGTTATACAGGAATCCGACTTATTTTTGGCTGAAATTTTTTCATAGATGTCCGTTACAACCTTATTAATGGCGTGAGTTGATCCCAAGGAGCAAAAGGACACATTTTGATGTTCAAACGAGCCCCAAAGCAGGAAAAAAAAACCAAACTTTACTGTTTTTCGTGTGTTATAATTCATAAATTTTTGGTAATACAGCTCATTACGAAAGTCATCATAAAAGAAATTCAAAAAATTTCGAAATACCCTTAAGATGTCAAATTCATGGACTAATACACATTACGCAATGAATAATACTCACTTTATCTCAATTTATGTAGTACAACTTAAATTTTGAGATTCAAAATTTAAACCTTAACAGTTAGTCAGCATAGAAGCATTAAAATTCTTGAAAAAAAATTTATTTATTTAAAAACTATGTTAAAACCTATAAATAACATTAGTTCACCACCTAAAATGTTTAATAGACATATTTAGAAATTTCAAGAAAAACTTGATCGGCTCTCAAAACGTTAACTATGCCACATAAATTGAGACAAAGAGAGTAGATATATAGATTGTTGCACAAGATTATGCATGGATTGTATTAAGGATATCTATTGGAAGATACTTGTATCGTTAGATATACAAATAACACAGAGATTTCATCACAAGTTATACTCGTTAGATTTTTATTAGACCACATAAATTAAGCAGAGTTTGATACAAAAAAACTAAACAGTGCACTGATTATGCAATGCAAAGAATATCAAGAACACACTGCTTACAACACATGGAACAAAGTTCAGCTTGAAAAATGTGCAACTGTTTTACATAAATTAGTAGCAATTCCACAACCAAATATCAAATACACGCTGACACCATGTAAATTCTGCAATTACACCAAACTCTTGCCAGTAACCAGGGAAATTTTACCAAGACTACAACCTCCGTGTCTAACATGCATCGTCTTTTTCCTGTCAAAGCTATATTTAAAACATCTCAACAGATGACTTAAAATGTCACTTCCCCTTTCGAATGATTCAGTGATCTCTTCAACCGGCAAGTTTAGCCTTGTCAGCCCTCACTGAAATCAGACCAATTAGGTACGGATCAACTTGCTTAACCAATGGGCACAAGAATTTTGACAAATGATGCTTCATCGTGCCCTATTATTTGGGGAAGGTAGAGATTCACTGAACTATCAGAACATCTAAACGAAAAAGGAAGAGGGAGAAGCACTGTACAGCTAGTGAAGTCAAGACCAGTGGGAAATGCTAAGTTCTGAGGGAAAAACAAAAGGAGAGAACATATACAAGAGAATCTTATCTGAAGGCTACATCAATCACACTCAAGATTCTCCAAACGTCCTCTCCTGGATGATCTGCCCAAGTTTCTTGTACACAGCTAGCTGCTCCTCGAATGTAAGGTTCAGTATTATCTACACCATTGCAGAAGAAAATCAATCAACACTCACAGTTATATTTCATTAAGACTTTGCAGGGTGTTCATGTGAACTTGAGAAACCTACCTGATCCAAGATCATCTCAATTGACAAGTTTTGTGGCACAATAAAGGACTGATGATAGATATATGCAAAAACAGCCATCACCATCTGCAGAAATATAACTCCTCATGAAAAAAAGATTCAGAATCTCGGCCATTCAGATTAGAACTACAAAGTACTACTGCTCAGAAAGGAACATTATTGCAAGAGGGAAAGGTGAAGCACAAGAAAGAATACCAATCTGAAAATACTAATTCTAGTAATCAATGTCAGAGGTCAAAATCAGTACGCAACATCGCTTGGCTATTCCTGCTAAACTATTATTTGTCCAGGTAAGGGTAAGAACCTTCTGCTGATTTCACCCTTCAAGTGTTGGTTCTTTCATATTTAGGTTTAGAGATAGATCCATTATGTGATCCGCGTCAACATATTCTATTTGTTTACAGGGTGGATTATGGTGACGGTACTGAAGCTTTGCTACTGTTCAATACATAATGAGTCTACCATGTCTTCCTCTTTGTATCTCTCCCAAAAACTAGCAGAGGTTTCACGATGCAGTTCAACATCATAATGAAAACGATTTGACACTGGATTTTACAATATCTTTTATTAGTCAGGATATTAAGTGACCAACTAATAATTAGGAGGATTGTTTTTTACGGACTATCCTAATGCCAACATTAGGGGACAAGTGGCAATTGGAAAAATATATCATTGCAAGAATTGAAAATCCATCAAGTGTATTAAATGAATGTCAAATTTTCAAATGTACAGTTCAGAAGATGATAGATTGAAGCGAAACAACTCTTCGTCTTTGGATCCATCAAAGCAAAAATTGCATGTTCGAAGATTCCTATCCCTTCTTGGATAGAACTAATTCTTTTTCCTGATATAACTTAAAGTGTAGATAATTCCAAGAAATCATGGCAAGAGAATCCATGGAGGACAATTTTATGGCTCAAACATGTAATGTGCCAAAAAAAGGGTTCCTTAATATTCGATAATACCTGCCATACAAAAGTTCGGAACCCATATTTAATTTAGCTTCCGTTCAGGTTCGAAGCATGTGGCCCAAAGCACCAGATTTTGAAGATAAAGTGTTTGCTAGGTGGAACAGGTACGATATTTCTGGCACGCCATCTTTTCACCTTGCTAGCAAGTTGAAAATGATAAGGTGTTTGGGAGGGTTGGAGGCAAAAGTCGAGGCATTGTGGTTGAAAGAAGGGGATTCTAACTCAAAATCCTTTCATAGGGTGGTAGCAGACAGGAGGAAGAATTTCATTGAGTCTTTAAAGGTGAATGGAGAGGTGTTTGAGGGGAAGTAGGAAGTGAAAGGGGGTCAAGGCTGTGGGACCGGATGATTTCACTTTGGCTTTTTCCCAATATTGGTAGGAAGCATTTTCAAGATTATACCCAAGGTGTTTAAAGGTTCTGGATGAGACTGTCCACAAAAACTAATTCTACTTCTGTCCCCAACCTTTAATGAAATACATCCACTACAATCTTCCCATTCCTTCATGGTACTCCACACACCACACCCAAAAGAAGTTGTTATATTTTTTGTCCTCCATCCACCTGCCATGACCCCATACTTATCCGTTACCCCCCTCCAGAAAGCATTCTCCTCTACCCCAAATCTCCATATCCACTCCTCTAGCAAGGCTTTATTTAATACCTTGATATCTTTCGCTCCAAGTCCTCCTCATTCCTTTAGAGATGTGACAGCTTTTCTTTCACTAGATGAAATTTCCTATTCCTTCCATTGTGTCCCATAGAAAGTTTCACTGATGTCTTTTCAGCCCCCTACAAAAGTGACATGAAATAGGTAGGAATGCTAAAAAGAGTGATTTTGATCAAAAGCTTCTTACCCCCTTTTGACAAGTACCTCTTTTGCCATCCCGCTAGCCGCTTCTCCACTTACTCAATCACCATAGTCCACACTGTGAGATTATTCTCAAAAATAAATAAAAATATTCCACACTGTGAGATCTTTACTCGAAGCACCCAAAGGTAAACCCAGATAGGTAGAGTACCCACTTTAGAATTCAACACCTGCGCCATCTCCTTAATATTATCTACTACTCCCACCGGTGTGATCTCACATTCTCTAAGTTTAATCCTAAGGTCTGACACTACCTGAACCCAATTAGAATCCGTCTCAAACATCTCGAGCTCCCCATTCACCAACCCAAAGAATTTGGCCATGGAAATGCAAAATTTGACATCTCCTTCATTTGTCCCCAACACCCATCATCGACATAATGGAATCCAGAAAATCACAATTCACATGATCGTAAGCTTTGTCAAGGGTCTAACTTGCATAATGTTCCCGGCACACCTTTCTTCTTTCTGGAATCAACCACTTCATTAACCACCAAAGCTGCATTCAAAATCTGTCTTCCTTCCACAAAAGCGTATGGGGAGAACGAGTTGAAGGAAGCCTTTCCTAATATATGTATTGTTTCCTCTCAAAAAGAGTTGACAATCCAAAAAATTTATAGGTCTTGTGAAGGGGTCATTCACTGGGATTTAAGATTCAGAAGACGTGGGAATTTCACAATCTGGTTGAATTTGTGTATGGGCTGGACACACCAAACAACATACCAGATGCATGGAGATGGCGGGAGAGCAGACATGGTTAATTTACTATCAGTTTTTTTTATTAAGAGTTTGCTTGTGAGAGGAATATTCCCTCCCTCGCGACTCCAGTTGGATTTCTATAGTTTCGAGAAAGGTCTGTTTCTTTATATGGTTGGTGGCAAAGGGTGTGATCTTAACAGCGGAAAATTTGAGGAAGTGGGGTATTACCTATGTCAGGGTGCTTTAAGTGCAAGAGTAAGGGTGAACATGTAGATCATCTACAATTGCATAGTAAAGTGGTTAATAGGTTGTGGCGGGTGGCCCTTAACTTGTTTGGGATGCAATGCGTGATGTCAGGCATAGTGAAGTAGGCTTTTCAAAGCTGGACTCATATGAGAGGGAAGAGGCCAAGGGCATGAAGAGTTGCCCCCTTACCAATTATGTGGGTTATTTGGAAAGAGAGAAATAGGAGGGCTTTTGAAGGACTGAAGCAAGCGTTTTTTAAAATTGTGAAGTAGTTTAACGTGTCTAGTTTCCTTTTGCCTTTTTTTGGTGTACTTTTGAGGTCCCCAAGTGTATAGAGGATTGGACCTCTTTATTTGAGAACATTATTATGGTGTAGGTTCTCTTTTTTGGTATATAGCTTGTATACGAGGTTCCCACAATTGTTAATAAAATTATTTACCTTGTCAAAAAAAAAAATAGCTTACCTGACAATCCATTCTATCTGTCATACCGCCATGTCCAGGTATACTATCACCAAAATCCTACAATGAATAGAACGAAGGAAACCATATTATTCAGTGAGTATGGTAATAATAAAGGACCTAGTAAGGCATCTAGAAATTAAAATAAAAATACTAAATACTGTACCTTGATCTTGAAGGCTCTCTTAAAACCACTAGCAAAAAAACCTCCAAAAGGAGCTATAATAGAAGCAAACAAGCCAAGCAATAAAGCATGCCATTGTACAGGTAAAACAGCAATCTCTCTCGAAAGAAACTGCAGAAATAAGAATCAAAGATAACTTCAGTTTATTATGCAATTGGCTGAAAAGAGCAACATTTCTCATGCAGTATGAATCCCTTGTTAATCACAAGTATAGGATTAGGAGAATCAAAATTATACCAATCACATTAGTATATCTTGAACACTTTTATGCACTATTATCACAGAACTTGATACTTGAAGAAAACCCAGATCTTTCACAACTTAGTTTTGACAACTCAGAAAGCATTGTGATAAACGTCACATCCAGAAGTACATATGATATTAGTAGTCATTTTCACCAATTGAATTAATATATATTTTAAAAGCACCTTGTTAGCAGTTAGCACCCATCATGGAAACTTAGACCTACTTGAGTAATTACTATACTCTTCCTTTCTTTTTTATGAATGAGTAATTACTATTCTAAATATTTTAGTTTACCATTTTCGAATTTGTCGATATTCAGTGATCAAGATTAGCTAACAAGTACTTCGATTATAAGAAGTACTTCCAGAAAAGGCTTTTAACCGGAAACAATAAGATAAAAGAAGAACAAAGAAGACCATATTAGATCTATGATTAGCCCGCGGGCAGGATGGTGCTGTTGAAGAACTTGATTCATGCAGAGAAAAAAACTTAGGATAGGAACCTGATGGAAGCAGCAGGGTTGGGTCTGCGAGTGGAACCCCAAAACTCAGATCAACTTCATATCACGGCCAAAAAATTTAGTAGTTTAGAACCTTGTATTGACGATATTTGAAGAATATTCACTTAGATCATTTAATTTTTTTCAGAGAAATATTGAGATGAATCTAAATACTCTAGTTACAACAGCATTAAGGTAATAAGCTTGTTCTTGTACAAATCAAAATTATAATGGCCCAACACTTTCTTATTTCTTATCTGCCACCTACGATTAGTTTTTGAATTACGTGGATCAAAACATTAAAATGCATAGAAGCAGCATTTGTGTGCAGATGTAATTACTGTAACTTTTTGTTAATGCTACTATGTTAGTTACAATAATTAAGAACTGTTCAAGGGGAGCTTTCTCTCCCTGATCAATTTTCTTTCTTTTACACTGCTCTGTTCAATTGGAGCCTGTTTACCTTAAATACGTTTATTCTAGTATTTTAACTTAATAAAACCTCAACTTATATTTTAGGATTTTCCTTGAATACGTTTAATCTATTATTTTAACTTTAATAAGCTTCAAATAATATTTTAAAACTAAGTTATATTCTTTCAAAAAAAAAAAACAATTATCCAAACAACTCACAAAACAAAACAAAAGATTCAACACAATAAAGTTTTTTTTTAGTCCATACCTAAGTTGCTCGGACTCGGGTGCAGGTGTCAGATACGGGTGCGGATGTAGAGGTTGGATCCTTCATGATCTAATTTTTAAGATTCGGGGATATGGATACGGGTGCAGGAATTCGCCAAAAAATAATTAAATAATCTAAAAATAGAGTTATAAAACCTAAATGTTGAGAACTGGAGGAAAATCCTGGATGGAAGGTGATTAAAGTTAAAGGAGTGATATAGAATTTTATATATAAAAGATATTCAATTTTCTTTAATTTCACCTTAGTTTGTGTGTTGATTATAGAAATCATTAAACTATCCAGACTTTTCCCATCGATTTTGGTCAAAGTATCCAAAATCGGTTGACCAAATCAGACACGGATCCCACACCCACACCCATGTCGTGCTGACACGGGTGTGGCACCAAAAGTGAAGAGTTCGAGCAACTTAGGTCCATACACCATAACTCATGACCATACTTTATTTTAACTTTGCAACGGAAAACCTAGCATAAGGGGTATTCACCAAATGAACTACTCTCCCATAAATACTTTTGAAGGATATTCTTAAATGGTATATTGGTCAAAATTGATTCATAAAAATAGTTTAAGCAAAAGCACCTTCTAACATGAAGGAACTCATCACGTGCGCAAGTTATTAATGCGAATTTCATAATAGTGCATAGTATATTTAGGCATATTACATTAACGGACACTCAAACTAGCCCTCAGGCAAGTAAACACTCCAACTTTGAGTATGCACAATTGCACATCTAGACACCTCAACTCGTCTCCATTGTGTCATTGTGTCAGTTGAACACTCCTATAAAATGATCATCTAGACACCTCCAAAATTTATGTGTCACGTCTGTGTCAGGTGTCCACAAGACACAACGGTATGAGTTGGGTATTTGGTTGCTCGTTGAGACCAAGTTGAGGTGTCTAGATGTGCAATCTCAAAGATGCAGTGCTTACTTCTCAATAGAGGCCAAGTTTGATTATGTTTATGTATGTATGTACGTATGTATGTATGTATGTAAGTGTGCATACACACACTCGTAGTACAAAAAGTACCCCAAAGACATCTTATTACAAATTCATATCTAGTGTCTACAACGGTAAAATTGTCCCAGTGATCGAGCCGTGGAAGCAGCCACTAATGTTTGCATTAGGGTAGGTCATCTACATCACACCATGTGGCCTTCCCCGGACCCCGCTGATGCGGGATGCTTTGTGCAATGGGACTGCCTTTTTTTATATCCAAGTGTCTAGAACAAAAAAAGAAATTGACACAACAGTTCTATTCAATAAAAACTTAGCCACCCCAGAAAAAGGTGCTAAGTTGGACACTTTACAAGCATCGAAAAGGTGCTAAAACCCCTGTCCAGAACCCTATATTGCCAAGTGTCTAGAACAATTTCACCAGGAAACAGGAAATAAAAGGTGGATGCCTCCTAAAAAGTAACAGACATGACCAAAGCAAAGGTACGCTCATGCTATAAGATTAAAAGAAAAGCTTCTGTCACAGACAGATCTGTTATAGTGACAAGAGCACATACAAACGCAACTTTAAGTTTCCAAAGCTGACAGAGAACTTACCCATGCAGGAAACCATTCTGGCAAAGTAAAATATTCTGCTTAAAGCTGACAGAGAACTTACCCATGCAGGAAACCATTCTGGCAAAGTAAAATATTCTGGTTTAAACAGTGGGCCAGGATCACAATCAAGCCAACCAGTTGATAGGTCCTGCATCACAAAATATGGAAGTTAAGCTTTCAAAACTGAGCAGCTCGTTTCCCAAGCCAACAGAGAAACTTTACCAGAATTACCTTTCTAGGGCATGTCAGCCACTGAAAATGACCAAACATATTCGCAAGCTGAAACAACAACAGATGATAAGTAAATCTATAAAAAGAGAAAAAAGCATATACCCTTCTCAAACACTGTTCAGAAGAAAAACCTTTATCATATTTCTATAAACATACATAAAATCTACAATACAATTTTAAGCATGAGAACTTAGATGAGTCTGTCTTGAGAAGGTAGCATAACCACATAAGAGTAGGATTAAAAATATCCCCACTATGCAATCATTCCGAAATGGAGGAAAGACTAATGAACTACACTGAAAGTATAACTGTACTGCAATTGCTATTGCACCAAATAATAGTTACCAGAAAGGCAGAGATAATGGTTGTAATAGATGCTCCAATGAAGCCTTCCCAAGTTTTCTTAGGGGACAATTTGATCAAAGGAGTTCGTCCAAAGAAGAATCCGAAAAAATAGGCAGCTATATCATTGATCACGATGAGCGAAGCTGGAAGCAGGAACCTGCATAAAATTGATCTGTGTTTGAAGTTCCATATCTATGTTCAATTTATTGCATGATTAAAACAAAACCAGAATAAAAATGTATGTTCCGCCAGAACTAAAAGATGTTCACCAAGGATTTCTACTAGATATATTCACCAAGACGAAAGGGATTTGGATCGGAATCAAAGCAGACCTTTTTTATGACCGTGGTGTCCGGGCCAGCTTTCACGCACCTCAACTAATTCCACGGGATACCTACCACCTCCCACCAGCAGCAGGTACCAGGTACCTCTGTCCACCGAGGCTAGGACAGATGGGAAAAATCACCTAGTGTTTTTTGTCACCATTGAGTTCTGAACCTGAGACCTTAGGGTTCTCAACCACTTCATTGACCACTAAGCCACACCCTTGGGTGCAAATCAAAGCAGATTTAAATCTCCAAAACATACTAGAGAGAGTAGGACCGGTATGCTAGGGTAGCTACGGTTGGTTAGTTTAGGCAGTGAATACAGTTCCTTCTCTATTTGTTGTGGATATAACAACTAGACCTCGATCCCACGCAAGTTTGGGCCGGCTATATGAATCTCACGGTCCATGTCGCTCCATTTAAATTCATCCCAAAGCAGTATTACCCATGATGGATGGAGGAAGAAAAAAAATCTATGAAACTGAAGTCCCCTTACCAGAAAATTCCCTCAAAAATATTGGCAACAGTGAAAGCCGATTGTGTGAACACCACGATTAGAATCATATGCGTCCATGCGTACTGGCTAAATTGATACTTGTACATCTTCTTCTTCAGTGTTAGAATGAACCACATGAAACCTGATTCCAAAGGAGAGGGAACACTTCAGAAAAATTTCTCAAACAATCAACAGAAGATGTACATGAATTATGACAACCCAAGGCTTGAAAAATGGCACCCCAGGACAGCAGTACGACATACAACTTGTTACTTTACGCCTTGGATATTGTTAAATTGCGAAATGCTTTTGACATTGAACACTGCATGAAAGGACATGCTTCAAACATATAGAACAAACCTGCGATATAGAAGAAATAACACGTGACCATGTGATACTTAACAAATCTGCCGACAAGCTTGTATAGGAATTTGTCTAAAGTAACCGTGTTGACAAGCCTTTGACTTAGCATGCGGCCATATACGAACAGCATTGCTGTGAAGAAAAAGTGCCTGCAAAACAAGTAGGAAGTTAGCAAAGTTGGAAAGAATGATCAAGAAAAACATGACACCATGCCAATATGATAACTAGTGTCAAGCTTCAGGATAAAAATCAACTACAATGTCCAAATGTAAATCACATGGTATGGAACTCAATGATTGCAATTGTGATCGGCTGACATGGTGCAAAGGCGACAACACATCTGCATATATAATCTTCAGAGACTGATCATTTGGAGGTTTCATCATGTGAATTACGCAGTTTTCATTAGTTGGCAAGTCCTAGTTCCACAGAAAACCTGATATCTAAACCTAAACTAAGACCCCATAGCAGCAACTCGTCTTTTCCCTGAATGACCAAAATCTACAAGTATAGATGTGAAGCCTCCACATTATTGTACGTGTGACTCTCACCGCATATGGCTTTCACAAAGACTCCTAAATCCATCCCGAGCCCTTTATTCCACCTCTCCTCTCCAATCCTCGACCAAACTTGTGTTCCTTGGGGGTAATGAAATGAGAGTATTCCCTTCGCTTGTCGTATATATCAACTCAGCTTCATCCCAAACCAAGGAGCCATTTTGGTGGATGCATGTGTGTAGGAAAGGCCAATGACTACATAAGCAAAAAGACTACAGCTACAAGACAGGCCAGAAGCGAATTTTATTCTCGTTGAGATTGGATATAGATGGGAAATCTATAGTTTGTCAACCTCTCATAAACAATATGTTCTAGTGGATAAAAAACTGTGTGATCTGGGATCAGATCCCTCTTTTTTGTTTACATATACAACAGAAAAAGGAAAAAAAAATTAAGGCCTAGTTTTTTTTTGAGAATAGTATCATTGTATTCCTCAACATTAAGGGTCTGTTGGTCAAACTCCAAAAAAGAGTAGCAATTACAAACTTCCTATCAAATCTATAATATGATCTATATCTTCTATACAAAGCTATTTACACCTAAAAATAAAAAAAAAACAAAGATACAATACAATTCCATAAGACTTTGTGTATGGAATTGGACTTATCTTTAAAACATCTTCCATTTCTTTCCCACCATATATGATGGTATTAACCTCCACCATCTCATTTTGGCTTTTACTGCGTCCCCTCCTAATCCAACAGCTCAAGAGATCTGATGTATGTTTTGGCATTGTCCAGCTGATGCTTGTAATGTTCAGGAACAGATTCCATAACTAGCCAAGTGAAACACTTCACTTTGTAGGGATGTCACTCTTCCAGAAAGAGTTCCAATGAATATTTTTGAACCCCTAGCCATCACCTGCAAGCCTCTTTTGTATGCATTACTAACTGAAAAAACTCCATCCTTGTTATGCTTCCACAAGACCTTGTTTGTGGGTGTTGTGATTATGTTCACTCGACCCAGTTTTCCTAGTAAAGTTGTCACCCTCTTCACCTCCCAGTCATCTAGTAATCTTCACAATGATATGTCCCATCCCTGTTCTGTCCAGCAATCACATACTCTAGCATCAGAATTTTCACAGATTAGGAATAGATCTGGGAAAAGGTGAGAGGTTTGATCTATCCAACGTACAAAGATATGGCACATGGGCCTAACTCAACTCCAATAGCTAGCACATGAAAAGAGTATTTTCCAAGTCCATATAACCAGTCCATTCCCCAACCATTGTGGGATTTTAACCCACTCTAACACAACCATCCTTCCAAAATCTAGTTTTGTTACCATTTACCCCCTTGATAAATATATTTTCTTCCATTTGTGGCCACAAGTTTCTGATTGTCATTCACACACCCACACCATATGGTTCAAAGGCATTTTTTATACACCAAAGACTTAGCTCACCATATTTTGCTATTATAACCTTCTTCCAAAGAGTTGCCCCCTCCACAGCCACTTCAAATCAACAGGCTCTCATTTTGTAATCTCAGGTTTCTGATCCCCATAGCCCCTCGGTCTTTGCTGAGAAGTCCAGTCTTCCAATTTACCAAGTTGTAATCTTTTATTTCCTTATTTCCTTGCCATAAGAAGTTCCTCCTTAGGTTGTCCAGTTTTTTCACCACTTTGTTAGGATTGGGGATAAGGACATCACATAAGTAGGCAAAGAATCTAGAACGGAATTGATGAGGATCAATCTTCCACCTAGAGACAGGTATTGTGCCCTCCATATAGTTAGCTTCTTTTCAGTTTTCTCCGAAATACAATCCCATATCTCCAGTGCCTTATGTTTGCTGCCGAAAGGCATGCAAGTAGGTGGTAGGCATTTGATCAACTCTGCATCCCAATGTGCCTGCCAGTTCCTGAAACTGGGGAACCTCATTTATAGGGAATAGACAGCTTTTTCACCAATTTACTCTCAGCCCTAAAACAGTTTCAAGCAAATGGAAGAAACATATGCCTTACATGTGTCATAGATCGCCTTTGGAGACCATCATGTATTACTTGTATACTTGTACTGCTGATAGAAGCAAGACATCACCTAGGTAAATTACTAGGTATTATCTACTTAAATGAATAAGTTACAGGATGTTATATGAGAACCATCAAGGTTGGTCACAAATTACAGCTTCATATTGTACTTTCAATGCTTATATACTCATGACTGCTCATATCTGATATTTGATTCATTTGATCATTCTTAATTGTCTACTTGTTATTCTATTTGTTTTACATACCATTATATGTTGTATATGTACTGGCGTCCCTAATTTCAAGGGCGTTGCTCTTCCATAAATGCAGGGTCAGGTTCACAGGACAGCAGACATCCTCATTAGGCCAGTTCCCGTTCTCAGTTGATCTATTGGTGAGCTCTATCTCTATCTGGAGCTATCAGAAAAACTCCAGACATCTGGAGACTATCTTTTTGGCTATATATAAGTTATAATTGGGTATCTCGGGGCTCTGTCCCGACCAGCTGACAGTTGTACAGTTATACTCTATAGAGGCCTCCTAGACATATTGATGTTGTCATATTGTAAAGTTTCTTGCACAGTGGGCCCTATAGTATATATGTGTTGACCCTAGTATTTGTTTCGCTGCTTACGAGTATACAACTTTACCATATGTTATAGCTTATTAATATAGCAAGTGCTCATACGACCTTTATCCCTCCTATCGGTCTGGAGAATTGACATATTTACTTTATTGTATCTTCATTACAACTTTATTTTTCATGAGCCAAACACCTGAAAGTTCTTTTTTAATAATGCAAGTTGTGAATTGAATGTGTGCCCTATGTCTACTCTAATACTATGTTAAAGTGTATAACCAACTCTCCTAAAAGTTTAAATTGTTAGAGAGGGAAAGCTCACAATATTTTGACTAGGACAGGGTGTTGGCCAATCAAGAACGTCCACACCCAAAAGATGAATGTAGTGGAGATGAAGATGATCAAATGAATGTGTGGACATACTATGAGAGATATGTTTAGGAACGAAGTTATACGGGGCAAGGTGGGAGTGGCCTCTGTGGCAAACAAGAAGAGGGAAACAAGGCAGAGATGGTTTGGGCATGTGAAAAGGAGGTGCACGGATGCGCCAGTTAAGAGAGGTAGAGGTAGACCAAAAAAGAACCGAGGGAGAAAGGTGATTAGATAAGACATGACACAACTTCAGCCTATTAGGAACATGACCCTAGATAGGAAGGTATGGAAGTTGAGGATTAGGGTAGAAGTTAGTAGATAGTCGAGTGTGGTCGCCCATTAGGTGGTAGAGGCAAGGGGCTTGCCTCATATCCTCTTCTCCTTATTAGTAGTAGTATTTAGTAATCACGTAGTTTCTTATTCTTATATGTGTTTCTACTATATCTTGCTTCATTTTGATTAATATCTTGAAATTTTGTTGTCATTTTTTTCTTTCAACCCTTCTTTGAATAACTTCCCTTTTGAGCCAAGGGTCTATCGGAAACAGAATCTCTACCCCGCAAAGGTAGGGGTAAGGTCTATATACATCTTACCCTCCCAGACCCCACTTGTGGGATTACACAAGGTATGTTGTTGTTGTTATGTTGCAGTTTATGCACATTCAACAATAGTTAATTTGACATTCCACCAAATAAGTAGAATCGAACACCATATTAGATTTAATGAAAATGAACCTCAAAAGGCTCAACAGATAATTGATATTCATAGCATTTATTAGATGTTCTCATGTAAATAGAGCAAGTCCAGTTGCACCTTAGAGTAGCTAATGTCTCTGGACAGTTTCTCTATCTTAAATTCTTTTGATAAGGAAAAGAATTTAAGATATAGAAACTGTCCAGAGACATTAGCTACTCTAAGGTGCAACTGGATCTTGCTCTATTTACATGAGAACATCTAAATGACTTAAAACAGAGGCTCACTACTTTCATTGCTCAAACTTAGATAGTTTGAATAAATAAACGCAAATATATTCAGATCCAAAATATTCTGCACAGTAACCTGCACTATACACTTCGATTCCCAGTAAATATTCCAAGTAAGTGAAATTTTTAATCAAAAGCTGGGTATGACTTGAACCAATCCCACTGTCTCCCAGAAGAAGTAGAATATGCACACTTGATATGGCACATAATTAGATGAGAAAGTAAGAAGGAAAGTTCACGTAAATTAATTTTACTCACCAATTCAATAGCCTGAAACCAGGAAGATGCCGGTCTTCATGTGCTCTTCTAAGTAGATTGAACAACTCTTTTGCCATAAAGATTTGGATGACAACAACCATGGCCCAAATATAAAGATGACCCATGTAAATAATGAAAGCAAAGCCTCCGATCATCCACACGGATGAATATGCACGGATAAGCATTGATTTGTACTTCGACCGATCATTAACAAGCAAATGGTTTCCATTTGCTTTGACAACTTCTGGAGGAATCTGTAATTTTGGGAAGATGGAGAAGAATATTAAGAAACTTTGTACTTAAGTGGAGAAGAGTAGAGAGGTGAACCCATTATCTACCGAGTTTCGAAACTAAAAGATAGAGGATTTCTCGGTTATCAAGAAAATGTTACAGTTAGAAAATTTGGACTCTTTAACATCTAGAAAATTCCAATCCCAAAAGGTGGCACTATAAAAATCTCAACTTTATTTATTTATGATTTCGTTGATTAATGTACTTGTTTATTCTTAAACAAATTGACAAAAACTCATAATGAAAAAAAATTTAAAATAGCACAAGTAATTAAAGGAACAAACATGAAAATGTGAAGTCACCTCATTTGATCCTCTACGACGACGTATCCGTCCTGAAGGTGTTCCTGGGGCACCGGAATTGCTATCGTTGTGCATACTTTCTTTATCAAATCCTTACCCTCTAGCAGTTCAACTTACAAAAAGCACATGAATCCCTAAAACCACCTGAATGTAAAGAAATCATTTTAAAAAATGAAAAAAATTAAAAACTATAGCAATTGGAAAATGTCGTGAATTCAACATAAAACAGAGTATTAGACAAAATAATTAAACCATTTATATTTAGACTATCTATAAGACTAATTCTAACCACATAAGTATCAAGTAAGCAATTAGAAAAGGTCAATATTTCGACATGACAAATAAAATATCAGACAATAATCTGAACCATTTACATTTAGACAATATATAAGGCTATTTCTTATCATATAAAGTACTATTAAACAAACAAAGCTGCCAATACAAATAAGAATTGAAGAATTCTACACAATACAAATGCAACTTATTATAATGAAAAATCAAAAGAGGGATTCAAATTAAAGCTAAAATAGTTTATGAACCCTAATTAAATGAACTAAAGCATCGTGATGCAGAAAAAAGAAACTGAATCTTAAGAAACAAAACAGAAAAGAACAATTTTTTGCATACTCGAACATTTTACAAGTTCCGCCCCCACCCCCACCCCCACCCCCACCCCCGCAAAAAAAAACAGTAAATCAACTTACAAAAAACACATGAATGCCCAAAATCACCTGAATATAAATAAACCTTAAAAAACTAAAAAACAGTTAGAAAAGGTAGATGAATTCAACAAAGAAAACAAAAAGAGTACCAGACAACATAATTAAAATCATTTAAATTCAAAGTCTCTATAAGGCTACTTGTAATCATATAAGTATTAAATAAGCAAAGTTTCCAAATACAAATAAGAACTGACAAATTCCAATTTGAACAACAACAAATGGAGTATCAGACAAAAAAAATCATTTACATCTACACTTATCTATAAGGCTAATTCTGATCATAGAATCAACAACAACATACCCAGTGTATTCCCATAGATGGGGTCTGGGAGGGTAGGCTGTACGCAGACCTTTCCCCTACCTTGTAGAGATAGAGAGTTTTTTCCTCGGCTCGCTAATTCTAATCATATAACTACTGTGAATAAGCAAACCTTTCCAATTTGTACACTACACACAAGGACACAATGCATCTTATTGCAATGGAAAAGTCCAAAAGGGAATTCAATTACAAGTTAAAATAGTTCATAAACCCTAATTAAATGAACTTTAAGCACCGTAATACAGAACAAAAACTGAATCTTACAAAACAGAACACACAACAACAATTTACACAACGATAACTAAGGCTAGTTGTAATCATATATTAAATCACATATAAGTATTAAATAAGCAAAGCTCCAAATACAAATAAGAACTGACAAATTCTAATTTGAACAAAAACAATTAACCATTTACATTTACACCATCTATAAGGCTAATTGTAACCATATATGAATACGAATTGAAGAGTTCCAATTTGTACACATAAGGACACAAATGCATTTATTTGTTTATTCTTTCTTTTTTTGATAAAAATTATGTTCGAACCAACTTGCACACACCTCCAACTAATTCCACAAACTAATTCCACAAGATACCCTACACCTCCCACCAACAACCGGTAATGACACAAATCATTATTTGTTTATTCTTTCTTTTTTTGATAAAAATTATGTTCGAACCAACTTGCACACACCTCCAACTAATTCCACAAACTAATTCCACAAGATACCCTACACCTCCCACCAACAACCGGTAAGGACACAAATGCATTTATTTGTTTATTCTTTCTTTTTTTGATAAAAATTATGTTCGAACCAACTTGCACACACCTCCAACTAATTCCACAAACTAATTCCACAAGATACCCTACACCTCCCACCAACAACCGGTAAGGACACAAATGCATTTATTTGTTTATTCTTTCTTTTTTTGATAAAAATTATGTTCGAACCAACTTGCACACACCTCCAACTAATTCCACAAACTAATTCCACAAGATACCCTACACCTCCCACCAACAACCGGTAAGGACACAAATGCATTTATTTGTTTATTCTTTCTTTTTTTGATAAAAATTATGTTCGAACCAACTTGCACACACCTCCAACTAATTCCACAAACTA
>JAJOOS010018272.1:0-38680 GCA_029582725.1 Solanum chiquidenum | reverse complement strand
AGTAATTTGACTAATTGAATATAATTGTTGGTTAAAGTAAAGTCTAAACCATTTTCCTCGTGGGATCGACCCCAACCTACAAGTTGGGTTCTTTACTTGATAACGATCGTTTATGCTTCTTTAGGGAGGTGTAATTTGAGTGTATCATTGCCTAGTGTAGTAAGGAGAATTCTATTAATGATATATACTACAGTCTCCACACATTCCCCCCGAACATACCAGGAAGATTACTTTGCATTTTGATTGCTCTAGCAGTCTCCAAAATATGCCTGTGCTTCCTTTCCACAACACCATTTGGTTGTGGTGTATGAGGACAAGAACTTTGGTGCAATATCCCATTTGATGTAAACAATTCACTACAATTTGTTTTAAAGAATTTACCTCCATTATCAGATCTAAACACCTTCACAATTCTGCCAAACTGTGCTTTTATCATTTATAGGAATTATTTAAGAACTACAATCACATCAGACTTTAAAGCAAGTAAGAAAACTAATGTCCACCTAGAATGATCATCAACTAAAGTGAGGAAATACCTATTCCCATTGTGAGTAGGCATCTTGTAAGGTCCCCAAACATCTATGTGAACCAAATCAAAACTAGCATCTACTTTACTATTGCTAATGGGAAAATGAACTTTAGTTTGTCTAGCATGTGGACAAATACTACACTGTTTCAAAGTAAGACTACTACAATTATTGAAAGCCTTTTTTCTTCTAAGTACTCCCATAGGAATGTGTCCTAATCTCATATGCCAAAGGGCAGGATCAATGGTTTTCCCAACAACAAACATTATCTTGATTGCATTCACATTTCTTTGTTGCATCCCTTGCATCCTTAGTACATAAATACCATCCCCTATATCACCAATAATCTTCACCTTCCCAGATGAGAGGGCCTGAAATACACAACATGTGGGGAAAAAGGAAACACATCAGTTCAATTCTTTTGTCAATTTTGAAACTGACAATAGATTAAACTTGAATGCTGGCACACACAACACATCACTAATTACTTCACCTTCATTCAACTGAACACTTTCAATATGAGAAATAGTAGCTGAATCACATGTTGGTAGTTGTACTTTTCCTCCATTTCTCACAATGATCTCATCATGTAAGTGTTGTTTACTTCTTATCATATGATCTATACACCCTGAGTCCACTATCCAGTTCATGAGTTTCATAGGATTACCTGCCATGTGAGCACTCCTATGTGGTTGGTTTGTGGTGTTCATGTTTAGTACATTTAGCATCTGCTTCAATTGTTCTGGTGTGGCCTTATTCATCAAATGCATAAAATGATCTTGTGTAACTATTTGATCATCACACACCTTCCCTCCTATGACATCATTAGCACTCCTCTGGAAATCCTCACATCAACTGCTTGATTCATTCTGCATATGTCCTCCAAAAACTGCATAGACCTTCTTCTTTGACTTGAAATCTGCAGGGTACCCAATCAATTGATAACAATTGCTCTTAACATGCCCTGTCGCATGACAATGTTCACATTTCATCAATTTGTAACATTCATTCCTTGTATGGCCCTTCAAGTGACATAAATCGCAATAGAAATTGTTGTATCCTTCTTTTGAAACTGTTTGGTTCCAGTTTGTCTTGAAGCAGACAGAGTTGTTGGTTCTATTCCATCATGAACAACTCTGACAATTCCTCTTTGACTTTCATCTTGAATAACCATTGCATATGCTTGGTTTACATTAGGCAAATTACTCATCATCAAGATCTGTCCCCTTGCCTGTGAGTAGCTTTCATTTAGACCCATCAAAAATTGTAAACGACACTGATATTGCATTTGCTCAACAAACTCCTTGGATTTGTGACAGTCGCACCCTGGTGGAGGCAAAGTTGAGTCATATTCATCCCATAGACTCTTTAATTTTGTCTAATAAAAAGAAACTGTAGAGACTCCCTGTGTTAATGTGAAAATTCCCCTGTGAAGTTGATACAACATCGATCCATTCACTTTGTCGAAATGTTCCTTCAAATCAAGCAAACCTTGTGTGCACTTGATGCGTATAAGA
This sequence comes from Solanum chiquidenum, assembly GCA_029582725.1. Classification (NCBI taxonomy): domain Eukaryota; kingdom Viridiplantae; phylum Streptophyta; class Magnoliopsida; order Solanales; family Solanaceae; genus Solanum; species Solanum chiquidenum. Next base: position 36,636 of record JAJOOS010018272.1, on the reverse strand, counting down.
TTCCACTAAGCAGATCCTTGCTCACATTGCATGTAAGCCATGAAATTACAATCGCATTACATCGATCCCAAATCTTCTTCAAGTCCCCTTCATAATCACTCCTGGAAACGGATCAATCTACAAGACCTAACTTGTTTCTTCCTAGAAATGCTATCTCCATTGCTAGACTCCACATAGTGTAGTTTTCCATGCCGAGTAATTGAATCCCAACAGACAATGCTCCAAGAACATCATAAGAGCTCAAGTAGAGCGGGTGCTTGTGATCTAGAATCACCGAACCTCCCCTCGATACAACTCCTCCAGTTCCACCACGCATTTCATCCATTGATCCATCCTCGATCGCCATTGCAGAATCTCTCGATCTATACTAAAAAAATCCCGAGATAAATTCCTAGATCTGCTCTAAACTACTTTGATACCATGTAAACTTCAGTGAATTCCAACTAATCAATGAAGAGAAATAACAATTTGAGAGTAACTGATTGAAGAAGAAGAGAGAAAATTATGTATTGAACTTGTTGACACCCAATTTTGGCTTCTCCACATTTGTTTAACTAAAGTTTTAATAATAATAATAAAATAAATATATATATATATATATATATATGCTATGAATTTTTGTAGGAATAAAAAAAATTATTTATTTATTTTATTTGATAAATTTATTTGATAAATAATATTTTTTATAAAAAAATTAAAAATTAAACATATTATATCAATATTACTACTTACTTTCTCATTTTTCAAATTTCACGTCAAATAAATATTGTTTTTTAAAGGGTTAACTCGACTTTTCTAATTAAATATAATTTCTATTATAGCTATAAATATTTTTTGACATTTTTTCAAAATTAGGAAGACTTAATTAATTAATGAATTGCTAATTTATATTAATTTTATTTTTAGAATCCCTAATTATAAAAAATAAGCTAGTCTTGCAAAATAATTATTTTTCATTTAATAAATTATGACTATATAATAAAGAAGAGGTTAAAATTTAAATGAATTTAATTTGAGCAATTTTGGCAATCCAAGTCCCCTTAAACCGGCCAATCCGTGTGTGCCACGTAGGCGAGCACATGGATTGTGCTTCTTAACTTTAATCTCAACCCTATATTTTAATCCAACGGCTTTAATTAATTCATTCTTATAAATATATTATTTTTAAACCCTTAATTTTTATTAACCGTCCGATCAAACGATCGGACGACCCAAATTAATTAAGACTTTAAAGTTCCCTACTCTACCACCACCGCCCTATACTCTGTTTTTCTTCCATAGATCACGTTCACCCTCCCCTTTCTTCTTCCCCATCACGCCTCTTCCTCTTCCCCAAAAAAAAGACGCCCCAAGCTCCTCTCCCATGGCCCCATGGCCTCCCCCACGTGCTCCCCTATCCCCTTCGTCAGAGAACGGCTCTGGACCGCCGAAAAATGTTCCATCAGTCGTTCAACCCTCTCAAATCGATCTGAAAAGGTCGATTTTGAGAGATTTTCTTCTCCGTCATGATTACTTGTTGTTTCCTCTAAGATTGGTGCTTCCAAGAATTCAAAATTTGAATTCTTGGAGCCCAAATCGACTATAAAAGGAGGATTTCGATTTTCATTCAAGAACATCCGAAAATAGAGAAAAAAAAGGATCCGAAAATCAGTTAAAAACATTCAAGAATCGATTGAAAAAAAAAGACCCAACAACAATCCCACGAGACTGTTTTAGTGTTCTTCGAGTTGAAGTTCGAGTTCGAAATCTCTTGACGTCGAAGCTCTTGTTTGCTGCTCTACACAAGGTATTTGTGTGGGTTTCACTGATTTTGGCAAGTAATTAATAATGGCGCATGAACCAGGTGTCTACGAAAATCCTTAATTTGTTGTCAATAGGAAATAGTTAAGACTAGGTTGTGGATTTAGATAGAAAAATTGTCAACTGATGAGGAGCTAGAATTGGATAAAATGATTGATTTCTATCTGTTTTTGTCATTGTTTGTTAAGCATGTTGCATATAACTTCAAATCAGATGAGCTTTGGATTAATTAGTCATTATAATGATCAGATTTAAAGGAGTTTTGCATCTATCGTCCTAAATATGATATTGGTTGTTCTCTGGTCTCCAGAAAAACTTCGCTCTTTCTCTAAATTAAATTTTGATAAGTTTCTCTCTTTACTCTCATCTCTTAACTATGTGATTAGAAGAATGAAGGGTAAAGGTGCTGCATTTTTTTTAGGCTGTCAACATATATTGAGTTGTCTATATTCACCTAAAGTTAAGAATGCTAGATAAGCATTTACTTGTCGACATGTTGCGGGTCAAGTGAATTTACTTGAAACCGTGTAGTCCGCCACTAGCATATTGGCCAGATGATTTTAACTTATTAAGTTTAAAACAAGTAATATAAAGAAAGAAATATTTCTCTCCTATAATGACTAATCTAAATATTGATGTAGGCTTCCATGTTTCTCTCAATAACTCACTATCAAAAAATGGATATTTATTAATCTATGAGTTTGTTATGCTTATACGCCTGCATGAAAACGTTATCCCAACACCAAATTCAACATAGATATGTCCAGTTCATACATATTCCTTCCCAACTTTGTTGTTGTTTTTTGTTTAGGAAATTCTCTTAAACTATCTTTTAGAGAAATAAGGAATTATCTTTTTGCCTCTAAAAGTAATATTATGGACCCTTTTTATACATAAATCTGTCCATTACTCATACATTAGTTCCATCTAGGACAAGCCAAGTGATTGATAGTATTCTCTCATTGTTCCTTCTGAACTATGCAAATATTTGTTATATCTTTTCTTTAGAGACTTTTGTGTTGATATTGTTTACTTCTCCTACTAGGTTTAAAAGAAATATATGCTCCTATGCTTCAGAAAATGGTTGTAAATACATTTAACCTTTCATCGTATCATAGAAAACATACTTATATGCTACATGACTACACAATTCTTATTTTTTATGTCTTCTGATAAATCTAAAGTCCACTTGCTAATTTTACTTCTTCTTTGTTTGTCACGTGTACACCCGGGAGCACGTTTGGAGTTAGTATATAACTCCATCTCTGTCCAAATCAGAGAAGCGACTGAAAGCCGCATAAGCTCATGTCTAGCAGCCTTTATCGCGTCAAATATTGTCCAACGCTTCCTCTTTGCTCCAAAGCTTCATATTTTCTTACATATACATACACTTATAGTGCTGTCTTTCGACTAACATCTTACACATTAGTATTTCACTCTTATATAAGCTTGCTTTTATTTTTTTTGGATTTGTATGAATCAACTTAGAACGATGGTAAGACGTAGCTGCCCACCTCACTTCCCTTTAGATATTGGGTTCATTATAGTTATTTAGCTTATAATAATATTTTTCAATTAAGTTTGTTTGTTACTTGACGCTTTGTGGTTATGAAAGCATGTCTTTTCAAAGAAAGGAATCAGGGAACAATCTTTTCAAAATATTAAGTATCTATTTCAGATTTGTGTTTGATAAACTAAGTGCTTAAAGTGTGACTTTGGGTAGCCTAAAGTGCAGATTTTACTAGCCTAAAGTGCAGATTTTGGTGGTTCAAAGTGCAGCTTTTAAGGTTGAGAGAAATGCAAATTTTTATGATTAAATATATCACTTTCTTGAGAGCTTAAGAGTGGTATATCGAGTCACAAAATGCAGCATTTCGAGCTCAAAAAGTGCAGCATTTTGAGCTCAAAAGGGTGCAGAATTTGAGTTAAAAAATGTGCATGATATGAGGGTAAAAGTGCAGGTTTTTGAGGCCCAAAACACAACCCTTTTGCAGGCTGTTAAGTGTAATTTTTAGCTTGAAAATTGTAGTTTTAATAAGAGATAAAATCTGGAGTTTTAACAACTTTGTCCAACAGATTTTCCAAGTGTAAAATGTGCAGATTTCTTTAGTTTAAAACCCATTTCTTTTAGGGCCTAAAGGTGCAGATTTTAGGTGCAAAAAATGTGTATTTTCTGGAACAAAAAATGCTTTGTTATGAGAGTTATATGGTGCAGATTTTGAGGTTCAAAAAATGCAGATTTTTAGCTTTAAAATGGTAGGTTTTGAGTGCAAAAAAAGTAGCTTTAACATGCTCTACAAAACATTTTTTTCTAGTGTAAAACATGCAGTCTTTTCCTTAGTTTTCGAACACCATTTTGTGGGATCTAAAAGTATAATTTTTTGGAACTAACCACTATACTTTTGAGAGTTTAAAAGTTTATAGTTTGAATCCAAAAGTGTTTTCAAACACTACTCTCAAAAGGAAGAAGAAATGTGATTTTGAAAGGCAAAAACAGATGTTATAAGGCTCGTTAGAATTATTACCTTTTTTTTTTCTAGTCTTGAAAGATACATCCGGCTTAAGTTATTTATTTCGAGAAGGACCAAAATATTTATTGGCTTTACTTATCGACCCTCACTTAGGCCTACTCATCGCTTAGGACCTCTAAATAAATTTGAAACTAGTTTAATAATTACCTATAGAAATTACTTATGGCTAAGATATTTACCTTTAGACATACATATTTTTAAGAAAACGAGTAGGGAAGTAGGCCTACATTTTTTTTTAACAAAATAAATGTAACTATAGAATAAGTCTCATAGTTAGGCCTATTTTTATATTCTTTAGATCAACCCATTTATGAAGAAATTATATTTACTATTATTACTATCTCTATTTTTAAATCACATATTGCTAAAATATTTTAATCTCTTAACATGCTATTTTCAAGATTTTAGATATGTCAACGGGTTCAAAATACAAGGTACATACATATATATGTCATACACATAAAGGTATGAACTTTATATTTTCTCTACATAACATATTATTTTTATCTACTGTCCCTCTTACGAATGTTATTTATTTATTTTTATAAGTTATAAATCCCTACACTTAAATGTACATATTATTTCACTACATCTAATCTATCGTCAATTTGTCCCTACATGTAAATAAATAATAAATATTCATATGTTTTAAACAACCTATGTGTACATACCATACTTAAGATCACAAACTTTATATAATATTTTAACATCTAGTATCATTTTATTTTTTTTAGAAAACTCCATTCTATATATTTTCATTCAAATTACACATCACATATTACTACGTATTTACACCCAACAACTATCATATTTTTATTTCACGTCTTAATAAGACTATCGATTTTTGCAAATTCAACATCTATGTATTTTTAGGATGAGTTTATTATGATACAACTATTTATTTATTTTACATATGAATTTATTATACATTTAAGTACATTTATTTATTTTTACAATATGGTAAAAATACTACTATTAAATTTATTTTATAAGACATATACATGTCGTACCTTGTATTTTACTCTTTTTTTTAAACTAATAAAATTTACTTACCATTAATTTTAAAGCAAATAAATAAACAAGTTTTTCCTAATTATATTTTCCTAAATTGAGTTTAAGGACTATCTTCGGATAGGCTCTGAGGGATGCTTAATACCTTCCCCTCGAGTAACCAAACCCTTACTCAGAATCTCATTGGTTTCGCAGATAAAAACAGAGTTTACATCTACATATTTAGAAAATGGTTTTCCTAATATTTTCCTTAAAATTTAGGTGGCGACTCTAAAACAAAAAACAATTTTCTTTCAAAATCAAAGTGTCAGCCATATTATGTTGTGAACTGTTTTGGCTAGTTCGAAATAGGGTGCGACAAAACTCATGAACAATGAATGAGAAAATCTAACTATTACAATCTACCAAACACTATTTATACCATTATAAACTGAAGTAGTTAATTTAACTAACTCTAACAACTCGACTGACGGGTGTACACTTTTCTGTTAGTGCACTGTAGTACATTTAACTAACTGTTTAACACAAATATGATCCAACAAAACAAAATAATGCATTTTTCACATTTCTATTGAAAAGAAAAGTAGCGGCAATTTGGATAAGATATTGATTCCCAACTTCAGAATAAAAAGTTGCAGACAGTGCTGTACATTTCCTTCAGACCTAAAGTATTCTTTTTTTCGGCTATTCTCGACCTATTTCTTTTTATTTTTCCTTGTCGTACAAATGGAAAGAAAGTAAAAAATCCACTAATAAAACAAAACAACAGATTCCTCTTCTTAAAATCCATTACTACTGCTTTATTTTCTCGCAAGTTAAAACAAAACAACAGATGCAAGATTTCAAACTTTGCTAACAGACCAATAGAGTGAAAAATAAGCTTAGTTAAATCCGCTATCTCAACACATCTCGAGTTGAGAGAAGCTGTGAAGTATCTTACATTCAACTTCAGATTATGGCGGTTTCCTTATCCTCCTTCCTCTTCGTTGTTTCTTTTATTGATACGAAAAAGGCTTAAACAGGCAAATCTTCAAATTGTATAAGTGAATCAAAAGAAATCGCATGTTGCATTACTAAGTCACATACCAACCAATCTATGTTAGTACTGATGGTGACCTGTCCCTCTTCTCAGATCGATAGTATATAAGAATAAGATCACGGCAAGGACAAAATCATGTTCCACTAATTTAATCACTTTCCTCGAAAAATATCCACAAATATTTCCATCTTTAAGAAACTAAAGTTCTCCAAGGTTTTACATTATCTAGTCCAATAGTAGTGTACGTATCCTATAAAAGAATTTTGCCCACTCCATGTATATAGTAGCTGAATTATGTCGGCAAGAATGGCAATGTTAGCAGAAACATGATGTTTCCATTTCGAGTCATGGGATGCTCCAATAGAAACGAACGCAAAGTTGTCACAGCAAGATGAAATGAAATGAAATAAAATTAAATATGGACGTTTATTATGACTAAGTAGCGAAAAACAATATACATAACATGAAAATAGAAGAAAAAGTAAAAAGACAAGCCAATGTTGGAGATGGATTTAGTCCTCTGCAAAAAAATGGTTAATGAGTACCAAGAACTACAATACAAATGACAAAAACAAACACTAAAATGATAGAAAGATGAGATTTTTATAAAAACTCAAACTGGAAGAAATATTGCCAAGTACAACCTGAACTCCTCGGTGTAACATTTTGTGCTCCAAACTGCATACAATGTTATTCGTTTCAGATGACCTTTGATTTGTGATCCAATAGACTTCAGCAGAGACAAAAAACAGAGCAAAATCGCCTTAACAATGCTTGTATTAATCAAAATTTATCCAAGGGAACTAAATTTAAGCAGCTAGTACGGATTGTCAGAATCTAGTAAGACTTGTGTATAGACCTCATCAAACATTGCATAAGCCTGAAATCAAATACATCGAAATCAAATACTAAACAAATATTGAACATTTTCTACAATCAACACTAAACAAAGTAATTTTTTTAACCAATTTATACCAAATTTTCAACAAAATTGACACTAAGCAGACGAAAAGTATACTAACTAGTAACTTCACATCTACAACACGACATAAATTGTGAGGATGGAGTTTATAAGGTATGGATGGATACCTAGAGAGATGTTTCAAGTTACCTTGAGGTAGGTATACGACAATACCTCCTTTCTTTGGCAACGAAACCAATGATCCGATACACGCATGCCAAAGATCCATACACATGATGCCACCACTGGCTGACTTGACGACATCAAATTTGAATTTCCAGATGCTGCCTCCGGTGAATCCAATGACAGCGGAGCCGTTGTTTCTTCTCCGACCTCATCTTTGATCTCTAAGATTAGACACACAGAAATCCTAAGTATTAATTAGTGCGCAAGACAGAGAGAGAAGAGAGGTATGGAGGAACACTAAGGGTTTGGACAAATGAAGTGAACGATTTGGGAGAGTGATTTGTAAAAGAGTACAATAGCATTGGAAAAAATGGGCAGGAAAAGAAAAAGTACCAGCGTTAGGATTTTCATTTTGAGGATTACGACAATTGGGGACCCCGCAAATTGTGGGGTATTAATTGCCCTGAATTTCTTACCATAAATAGACTTTCCTTTTAGGAAAATGTTTTGGATTTTGTAGTCCTTTTCTTGTAGGAAAAGGTTTAAAACTTTATAAATAGAGATTTGTTTCTTCTAACTTAATTATCATTCACAATATAGTCCTAGAGGCTTTGAGAGTTTTGGTTAGGGGGAGAACTTGTGGGACACAAGTTTGATACGTTATTACTTGTGTGAACCTTTCATGTATTTCGAGTGAATTGGTTGAGGTTATTTCTCTCTATATTTTGTACTCTCATATTTACAGTGGATTGCTTATCTCTTTTGTGGACGTAGGCCGATTGACCGAACCACGTTAACTCTTTATGTCTTTTGGCATATTTCTCGTTTGCCTTCTTACTCATGGTCTTTCGAGGTTTGCTTTGATAGCTTCCGTATTACACCTGCTTATTTTCGATCCTAACAAGTGGTATCAGAGTCATGGTTCAATGATGAAGCCAGGTTAGAGATGGGTGTTCATCTTGGCGGGTGTAGTTCTAGCTGCAACCTTTTTGATAGTAATGAAGATTTTTGTTGGAGAAATTGTTTCAGAGAGGTTCTTTGTGTCGAGACGTAGATTTAATGGAGGAGATTATGGAGAAGAGATGCAAGCTGCTGAAGATTATATGAAGAAGGTGGACACATTTATTTTGTCAGATATTCAGGCCTAGGGGGAGATTTGTTGGGTATTAATTTCCCTGAGTTTCTTACCATAAATAGATTTTTCTTTTAGAAAAAGGTTTTGGATTGTCTAGTCCTTTTCTTGTAGAAAAAAGTTTAAGACTCTATAAATAGAGATTTGTTCCTTCTAACTTAATCAACATTCACATTGTAGTCCTAGGGGATTTGAGAGCTTTGGTTAGGGGGAGAACTTGTGGGACACAAGCTTGATACGTTATCACTTGTGTGAACCTCCCATGTATTCCGAGTGAATTGGTTGAGATTATTTCTCTCTATATTTTGTACTCTCATATTTACAGTGGATTGCTCATCTCCTTTGTGGACGTAGGTTGATTGACCGAACCACGTTAAATCTTTGTGTCTTTGGTATATTTCTCGTTTGTCTTCTTACTCGTGGTCTTTCTAAGTTCGCTTTGCTAGCTTCCGCATTACACCTGCTTATTTCGGTCCTAACACAAATTTCTCAAAATTGGAGGGGTTACTTAATCCTCCGCAATTTGATGTAATTTACAGGGTTATATTACCCTCCACACCTCCTCAATTTAAGGCTTTTTTTGTAGTGGCAGTTGCAAACAAAAACATTAACTGATGATGTTTGTGCAACCTAGTAGTGATTAGATTCTGATAACCTGATGGGCTCAATCATAATTCTGCACTGGGACATATATGGCTCATCCATCAGACAAGTGTGTTCAACACAAATACCACAGCCTTAATCTATAGCACTGAACTACGGGAGAAGTTCAACATTAATTTTTGTGAACAAAACTGGAAAAAAGTTACCCCCTCCCCTAATCATCCAAAGCTGGATGGTTTTTTAGGTTCTTCTTATTGGAAAATATATGTTTTCAAAAACTCAGTCACCTTCTTTGGGAATAATGCATAAGTAATTTCAACTATGGTGGCCCCTTCCTATTGGTTACTAGTATCTCAATAATGTTCCCACACGCCTTAGCAAAGTGGAGTCACATATGGTGCCACGTCAGCACAAAAGGAGTAAAAAAATACAGAAAAAAGAGTTTAGGGGGTAATAGGACCCTCGTTAAGTTTAGGTGTGTTGCCATGAGATTTCAAGTACAGTTCAGGGAGGTGCTTATGCATTATCCCACCATCTTTGATGAAGGTGTTAATCCGTTACATCAATGTTACTTGCTTTTTCATTCCTAATATCTTTAGGACTACGCAATTCAAAATAGCTCTAGCAAAATGAGACAAAGCTTAATGAACCATGAGAACTCACAGAAGCTCAAAGGTATATTGTCTTAATAATAATGTAACAACCGCAAGCTGACCAGTCATATATCAACTTGCTACATATATAGTTTCAATCATATGTTACTCGATTTGTAAAATCAAGTTTTTGGTAATGAAGGAAGTAGCAGCGACAACTACATTAAAGAATCAGGATGAGGATAAAGAGTTGGCAATGTCAATCACAAATTGGTACTTGACATCAGATTTTACAAGTCGTTCCATGGCCATATTGATGTTGTCCAGTGAAATCAGCTCGATATCTGCAGTAATGTTGTGCTTTGCACAAAAGTTCAACATTTCCTGCGTCTCTTTCATGCCTCCAATGCAACTTCCTCCAACAATCTTCCTACCTGTTAGTGCAATAACCAAATTTGCAAGATTAAGTATGATCGTGCACTTACGATGGCTGAAAATTAAGGACAACATCTTGTTGTTGTTCAAAATCTGTGTGTCTTACCCAAAACTAAAGGGGAAATTGGAAGCTCCAGTGGCTTTTCAGGCAATCCAACAGTGACAAGCTTACCATCCATCTTCAGTAAACTGAGCAATGGAGCCAATGGATGAACCACAGCAATAGTGTCAATGATGTAATCCATGGTATTCGCCGCAGCCTGCATAGACAACCACCAGAACAAAATGTCCATAAAACAACTTACCTTGAGCCAGTCGACATATAAATGCATTTTGTTTGTTGAAAAGAATCAAGAGTTAGAAGGACGAGGGATCAAGTAGTTGGGAGCTAAGATTAATAGTTGGAAATAATTATTCTAATTAAACTTACAACGCAAACGGAAACCAGAAAACAAGCAACTAAGCTTAATGTTACAATTAAATATACATACAATGCTTACTATATAGTGGAACCCCAACTAACTTGTGATTGAGCTACCTGAGGATTTAATGGTTTAGGATTCACCTGTTAAGGATTTTTAAACTTTTCTTTACTTTCATTTCTTTTTCCACTTACGTACCTTCAATTTTGCAGGATCACTAGTTAAAACAAAAGCATTCGCACCAAGCTTCTTGATGGCCTCATCTTCCTTCTTTGGAGAGGTGCTGATGACAGTAACTTTTAACCCAAAAGCCTTTCCAATCTTCACAGCAATATGACCAAGGCCACCCAATCCAGCAACACCCAAATGTTTGCCTGGTTCGGTCATACCATAGTACTTCAGCGTGCTGTATACAGTGATTCCACCACATAATAAAGGTGCCCCAGCATCAGAAGGTAGGTTTTCAGGAAATTGAAGAACAAAGTGCTGATGAACAACTATCATATCAGAGTAACCGCCATAGGTATTTGTACCATCATGATCTGTGGAGTTGTAAGTAAATTTCATTTTGGGACAATAGTTCTCCAAGCTCTGTTCACAGATGTCACATGTTTGACAGGAGCCTACGATCACCCCAACTCCAACTCAGTCACCAACCTTGAACTTATGGACACTACTGCCAACTGCTGTCACGAAACCAACAATTTCATGCTTGCACACAAATAAGTTATTTATACTGTAATATAAGCTAAGACTAACACTTGTGACATTAAATTGAAATATTCATGACAAGTTCAAGATACTGTTGTAAACCATTTATTGAAGAACCAAAATGGAACATGCTAGTGGTCATCATTTAGTGACAATGAACTTGCAGTAAAGTAAACTTGAACTCATTTTCTCAAATTTTAGTTTCCCCCGTGCCGAATAAATCATTTGGGCCTCAACTAATATGGATTTGCCCTGTATAAAGCCCATTGTAGGGGGAAGAGCTCCCTATTAGCTGTTTTTTCATTCCTAGGGTTCAAACTCAAGACCTTAGTTAAGATTAGAGGGGTAATATTCATCACACCACAATGCTTGGTGGTCTAAAATTTGATGTCTGTCAAGTATAATAAGGTAATGACTTCATTGATAAGCATATCCCCTGGATGCAATCAGCTCCAAAATGATTAGGGATTTGAAGACTCTGGGTGCATCAATATTATCTTAAGTTAGACGTTAGCGAAACTTTCAATGACAATTATCGAATAATGTACTATTTGATTGGTCACTAATGACAATATTATTGGATCTGCCTCTACTCCAGTACATTGACTTGACTAGAAAGGAAAAAGAGAACGTTTTGGTTGCTGGAGAAATTTAAAATTATGGGATTTTTACCAATTTTTCTCTATTGATGAATCTCAATCAAAGTATAATGTTTATTAATTTTTACATCTTTCAACTCTATCCTCTTTAGATATGAAATTGTAAGAAAATATATCAAACCCAGTTAATACACTATTGTAATTCCAAAAAAGCTTCTACTCATGCATCTGCTACATGAATTAAAACTAATGTTTTTAGCTTTTTAAAGGCTACAAAAAATTTCTGGGTTTTAATTGACGAGCTGAAGGACCATCAACTTGTTGGGTTTTAGAAGGTGTGAATGGAAAATGAAGAGTTGCGACTTTTATGTAGAGTTGCGACTTTTATGAAAAGTTGCGACTTTTATGAAAAGTTGCGACTTTTATGAATAGTTGTGACTTTTATGAAAAATTGTGACTTTTATGAAAGGTTGTGACCTTTCCGAAGAAGTGTGACTTTCTCAAAGGGTTGTGACCTTTCCGGTAAGGCACAATAACAACTTTTTCACACTACCCTCTATTGTCTATAAATAGATGGATTTTCTCTCATTTCAAAACAATTAATTTTCTGGACTTCTTCTACTAATACTAAATCTAGTATTCTAAGTGTGCTTTACTACCATTGAGTGGTTCACTGACACCGTGGTTTTAGGTACTGATACACCGGTGAGTAAGATCGTTCTATCCTGAGAGGATATATTCCATTAACCTCGGGTACTTGAGGGGAATAAATTCCTTAAGAGGACACTGTGCATTCATTGGACTCGATTTTCTTCTTTGAGAAAAATATTATATATATTGTTTCTAATCTGTTTCTAATTCAATTTTCTCTACTGGTTTTAATTTTCTAGTTTTGAAAATACTCTTTAAACTTTGTTGTTTCTTACCAAGTTTTTAAAAGTTTTGTTCTAAGTATCTTAGGAATACAGGATGAACAACAATCTTAAGGAAATTATTATACTATTGGTATTTCTTGTATTCTACTGATTGAGGGAAACAAATCATGGAAGTAGAAGATTAATGCACTACTTCAGAACTCGGTGCCTTGTTTAGCAAGGTCGAAGTGAGAATGTACCAGAAAAATTGGTGGTATTCCGGTTAAAGATTACACCAGGTAACCTTCTTATTATTTATCTAAGGAGGAAAATAGTTTCTAAAAGTTAACTCTTTTGACATTTATCATGTGTGCCTATGGAAAAAGTTCTGCAAACCATCTATTTTTGAATGAATTTTTCTTGGCAAATAGTGTTGCTTTTAAAATTCTTTAGTTTGTAGAATGAGATATGCATATTTTAGTTTGATAAAATAGTATGTCAAAATATTATAGTTGAAAGACTATTTGAAAAGAAAAGCATATCTCTGTGATAATCTAAGAATATGTTTTTTCTGTTTGGAGACTAAAAAAATCTTTTGTAGTTTTATACTCCGTGTGAAATTTGATTGTGTCTGATTTTTGTAGACTAAAACCTTTTGTAGTTTTCTACTCTGGATAAATTAGACTATGCGATTGATTGAAGAATATAAAAACTTCACATAATAAGTCATTGTTGTACTTTTGGTTTTCTATAAACTTCATTGTTAAATAGAAACAAATTGTACAAAAAGTTATCTTTATTGTTAGTATTCTAAATAGTAAGTGGTATGTCTAATTGTGATAGGAAAAAAAAGACCAGTGACTTAAAGTTTGTGATTTTGTGCCTGAAATATGTGCCTCTATGGAATGAACTTCGTCATTGTGTAAAGATTGTCAAAGGGATTGAAGCACTATAATTCTTTTGTAGAATAATATTTCCAAAAGAGGTTTCATATTGCCAATGACATTTTGATAGTATGAGGAAAAAATATGTGGAAAAACTATTTTCAAATACTCGATTTTTTTTTTGAGATCATATTTAGAATGTGGGGGTTCTTTGCTTATGATAAACATAAAATTAGACTTAGTGTCTAATTTAAATTTGGAGCACAAGATATAAAATTCAATGATACTTTTATATTATGTTAGACCCACAAAATTCTTGGAGTATATTTGATATTGTGGTAGTTGAGTTTCTCTTTTACTAGTATATTGTATGACTAGTATGAAACTACTAAATTATATATATACTTGTTCAAAATAATTGTGTTCTTTTATGAAAAAGTTTCTCTTAAAATGTTGTGATTTTTCATGAAAAGATATATCTATTAAAATAAAACTATTTGTATAGACATGTATTGGTGAATACTCATTTGTCATGTTTTGTAAAAGAAGCTTTTGGACTATATTGCCTTTATTGGACCCGATGAAACTATGTTCATGGGTAGTTCTATGACAATCAAATTGAAAGTTATGGAAAGGTCCTTCTGAAAAAGACATTTGACAAGGTGCTGACTCTAAACAATGTTTGTATCACACAAAATTGTAAGAAGTAACAACAAAATATTGTGAGAAAAAACTACCTCTCAGAGAGCTTTTCAAACTCTATTTTTATTTGTTCTTACTTGCTTGAGTCAAACTATTTGTGACATGAACACTTGGGACATGTCAATTACAAAACCTTACAAGAAAAATTGATCAACTTAGAAGTTTTGGGTAACTTTGAGTGCATTAAATAAAAATGTCAATTTGTGTTGAATCTAAGTATTCTAAGCATTCTTATAAATATATTGAAAGGAATTCTAATCCCTTAGAGTTGACTTACACTGACATTTGTTATATGAAGTCAACACCCTCTCGTGGTGGAAAAAAGTGTCTCATAACTTTTGTTGACAATTGTATTTGATACTTTTATGTCTATTTGTTGAATGGTAAGGGTGAAGCAATGGAAACTTCTAGGCAATATAAAATTGAAGTTGAAATCAGTTGGAAAAAAGATAAGAAGTGATAGGGATGAAGAATATAAATCTCATTTTACAGAAATATGTTTGGAAAGTGGAATTATCCATCAAACTATTGCCTCATTCACCTCAATCTAATGGAATTACGGAAAAACAAAAACCGAACTTTGAAGGAAATGATGACTACATTACTTATAAGTTCAGGTTTTCCACATAATTTGTGTGGAGAAACTATCCTTACAACAAAAGGAAACAACAAAAAGTTGTCTTTTTAAAAATAAAGCAATAAAAAGTTTTTTTTGTTCAGGACACAATCTATTCCATATGAGAAATGAAAAGGAAGGAAATCCAACTTGAAATATTTCAAAGTTTGGGGGTGCCTAGCCAAAGTCCAAGTTACTATTCCTAAAAGGATTAAAATAGGATCTAAGATTGTGGACTGTAAAATTAGACTTGAGTAGCCTAGTGAACGATCTAAAAGACCTTGGAAAGAACAAAAGGAGAATGTACTTAATAAAGAGATTCAGAGGCGTAGTAAATGTCAAAGGACATCTACTTTCTTCGGATATGAATTTGTAACATTTCCTATGTCTTTTGTGGACTCATCGTTTTGGAAAGATTGTGTCAATAGTGAGATTGATTCAATCTTGAGGAACCACATTGGAAATTGATTGATCTTCCTCCAGGAAATAAACATTTAGGGTCAAAGTGAATCTTCAGAAGGAAAATGAAAGTTGATGGAACTGTTGACAAATATAAAACAAGACTTTTTGTCAAAGGATTTAGACAAAAACAAGGTCTTGATCTTGTCGACACATACTTGCCAGTAACTAGAATTAGATTCATTTGAATGTTGCATTAGCTACGGTATATGACCTCCAAATTCATCAAATGAATGTGAAAAAAAGTTTCTTAAATAGAGAATTGGAGGAAGAAATTTAAATGGAACAACCCGAGGGTTTTGAAGTTTCTGGTAAAGAAAAAAAGTGTGCGAACTTGTTAAGTCACTTTATGGACTAAAACAAGCACCCAAACAATGACATAAGAAATTTGACCAAACAATATTGGCAAATGGATTTAAGAATGATGGCAGTGATAAATGTGTTTACATTAAAATCACAAAGTCATTGTTTGTTTTTATATTGGTGACATGTTGTTCATCAATAGAGACACTAATGACATAAATGGTACTAAAGATAAGCTAGAAAGTAAATTTTATATGAAATATCTTAGAGTTGTTGATGCGATCTTAGGTATAAGAATCCTAAGAACTCCATAATGTTTAGCATTGTCACGGTCTCATTACATTGAAAAGGTACTTGACTAGTTAAAATATTTGGATTTTAATATTGTCAAGACTCCAATAAATGTGAGTTTTGCACATAAAAGAATGAAGGCGAAAGTGACTCACAAGTGGATTATGCTGGAGTATTGGGAAGTATGATGTATATCAAGAAGTGTACGCGATCAGATATAGCATGTGCTATTAGTAAACTGAGTTGATTCACGAGTAATCTCAATCGAACTCATTGGATGACAATGAAAAGAGTTTTGGGGTATTTAAAACATACTCAAACTATGTCTTTCTTTATAACAAATATACATCAGTATTGAAAGGATATAGTAATGCAAATTGGATCAGTGGATCAAATGAAGTAAAATCCACGAGTGAATATGTATTTACTCTTGGTGGAGGAGCAGTCTCTTGGAAATCTTCCAAACATACATGTATTGCTAGCCCTACAATGATCTCTGAACTTTTCGCTCTAGATAAGACCGGTGAATAAGTTGAAAGATTCCAGAATTTCTTGATAGATATTCTTTTTAGCCCAAACTTTTGGCATCAGTATGCATACACTTTGATATTCACGATTCAATAGGTAGGGCATGGAGCATGATGTATAACTGAAAGTCTCGTCATATAAGACGTAGACATAATACCGTTAGAAAACTACTCTCTAGTGGAATTATCACAATTTACTATGTAAAGTCAAAGGATAGTGTGTCGGATCCACTTACAAAAGGCCTAACTAGAGAGAGAGTTAAAAGATCATCTAAAGGAATGAGTTTACGCTTAGGACTAGTCATCATGGCAGTAACTCTACCTAGCAAACCGGAGATCCCAAGAGCTAAGATCAAGGAGAAAACAAAGTTGCGACTGATGGTTCGACATTGTCAACCAACTCAATCCATTTTCATGATGAAGACAATGCTCAAGAACAAGGACATTAAGGCTTGTTAACGAGTTAATAAAGCTTAAGTTTTTAATGATTTTCTAAGTTTGACAAATTTGACCAAATAGTGTATCTACGCGATAACACGGTTAGAAATCACCTATGTGAGTGTGAAGTGTAAGCCGTTTCAAAGAAGATGATTGTAAAATGTCCGTCTATCTATACACTCATGAAACCAGGAGGTGTTCATGGCTGAAACGAACACAACCGTAAGAACCATAAATGGTAAAGGGTTGATTGTGTGACATATGGTTGTCTAGGTATACACAAAAGATTGACGATTTAAAGATATCAAATCTACCGATTGACCGAGTATATCCGACATATGTTCACTAAGAAAAGTTTAAAGGGAAACCTACTTATCCAAATGCAATTAATTTTTGCTTGTAAAGTATACAC
The DNA here is from genome assembly GCA_029582725.1 of Solanum chiquidenum. Classification (NCBI taxonomy): domain Eukaryota; kingdom Viridiplantae; phylum Streptophyta; class Magnoliopsida; order Solanales; family Solanaceae; genus Solanum; species Solanum chiquidenum. Next base: position 19,187 of record JAJOOS010018272.1, on the reverse strand, counting down.
ACTTGTCCGTTTCTTTGTCTTGGAGTCATTCCCAATTCATGCGGGGGATTGTTGGGTTTTAAAAGGTGTGAATGGAAAATGAAGAGTTGCGACTTTTATGTAGAGTTGTGACTTTTATAATAAGTTGCGACTTTTATGAAGAGTTGTGACTTTTATGAAAAGTTGTGACTTTTATAAAAAAAATGTTACTTTTATGAAATGTTGTGACCTTTCCGAAGAAGTGTGACTTTCTCAAAGGGTTGTGACCTTTCCAGTAAGGCACAATAAGAACCTTTTCACACTACCCTTTGTTGTCTATAAATAGAGGGATTTCCTCTCATTTTAAAACAAATAATTTTCTAGACTTCTTCTACTACTACTAAATCTAGTATTTTAAGTGTGATTTACTATCGTTGAGTGGTTCAATGACACCGTGGTTTTAGGTACCGATACACCTGTGAGTAAGATCGTTCTATCCTGGAAGAATATATTCCATTAACCTTGGGCACTTAAGGGGAATAATAATTTCCTTAAGGGGACAATGTGCATTCGGTGGGCTCCATTTTCTTCTTTGAGAAAAATATTTTGTATATTGTTTCTAATTTGTTTCTGATTCAATTTTCTCGATTGGTTTTAATTTTCTAGTTTTGAAAATACTCTTTAAACTTTGTTGTTTCTTACCAGGTTCTTCAAATTTTTGTTCTAAGTATCTTAGGAATACAGGATGAACAACACAACTTTCATTCTTCCATACTTATTGACCCACCATGAAAGCAATTTCAGTATAACTTAATACTTTCAAATCTTTGTCTGATAAGGCCGGAGGGACCCACTAGTTGTGATTTGAGTTTTAACTTGTTGAAATTTTCAATTTTTGATAGAACTAAAAGGGAGAGGAGAGGCTTGGAGTCTAGTAGTGGAGAGAGAAAGAAAGACAGGGGTTAATGTTTGACCATGATTAAAATGGTTGGTTTTGCCAAATATATTCGAGTCATCCATTAATTTAAGGGACACACGTAGCAATATTAACCCCCAGCTAAAGGAGTTGGATAGATTGGCTACTGGAGGGGAGCCAAATCCGACTAGACCTACTACTAACTATACACTTCAAGGAGCTAACCATAAATCATGAACTAATCTAAATTATTTACATTTTGTAATCTACAGTTCTACACCAACAAAAAAAAGTTTCTTTAGTGTGTAACCTCTCAAAATCTAGAACAATAAAGTTGAGCACATAGAAGAAATTACCACCTCGCCTTTGGTGTGATAACAAAGGGGTTTAAGGGACATAATAAGCACTTTTGCAACTAAGATGGTTTAATTCAGTTTGTGTCCCTTTCCCCAACTCCTTTTTGGATGGTGGTGGTGAGAAAGGAAGCAAAACTAAAATAAAACAAAGTTTAGCACTTAATGGTGAAATATTATTTGAAAGGATACTACAAGCTATGACCTTCAGGCACAGGGTTTAGGCAAAATCAAGCCCCAAAAAAGACCTCCTTTATTTTCTAGTTAGGAGAGAAGACCGAAAACAATCGAGACAAGATAAAAATTTTTTGATGTTATTCATTCCTAGCATTCTAGTAGAATTGATAAACTGAACTGGAAATGTAATTCTAGTACTTGAGTTAATTTTTTGGTGCTTCAACTAAAATTCATGAAAGATAAATTATAGCTCCTTTAGAAAAATCCTAAAAAAGGTCAACCTATCATTGGCGTTTTCAAGCAAATCTTGAAATACCCTTGTGACGAGGCCTAAAAGGGGTTGGTGTAGAAATTTAATGTTTAGCTGTGAAGCACACTTCAAGTAAAATCTAGCACTCAAGAAAAAAGAAATACCAAGAAGTAGTACTCCCTAATTCTTATAAATCATACTATTGCAAATCTTTCAAATTGGATCATGTTAAATCATCATAACCAATAAGGCGAATAAAATTAACGTAACTTTGAAGACAACATGTGATCTTTTAACATCAAAGTGTATATAATAGTGTTGTAACATGAAATTAAAGTGGTGTTACCCAGGGAGAATGAGATATTTTGTGAATCCCCATTCATTCTTCAAAGAATGCAAGTCAGAGTGACATACTCCACAATAAAGAATCTTCACCGTAACATCATCATCACCATTTTCTCTGCCATCAATACAAATAGGAATATATATAAATTCACAATATTCATTTTTGCTGGTCATAAATTAAAGAGTTAAAATAATTACCTTTTGGTATAAAATGTTTCAAAAAAATGCAATTAGCTCCAAAGAGAATACAACATGCATGTTTATACTCATTAAATTCAAAGAATTGTATTCTAAAGAGTTGCGATGCAGTCAACCTATAATGAAGAAGGTACCTACGGGATAAATGGAAGGGAGAGAGAATTCCGGAGGGGTCCCTGGCAGCCCACCCAAAAGCTTTTTGTGCCTGCACATTCTCTCCTCTTTTAGCCATTTATCTAAATCTCTCTGTCTAAGTAGTAACACGAGAGAATTGAGTGTAGGGTGATAAATAAGTGTTGAAATTTAAACTGATGAAAAGTTTGACTATTCCAAGTAAAATCTTTTTCTAATTAATGATTAAAATTATTGGGGCGAAAAATGTAATTTTTTAGTAACACGTGAGAATTGAGTTTCCCTTGTGGAGGGTGATAAATAATTGTTGAAATTTAAATTGATGACAAGTTTGACTAATTCAAGTTAAATCTTTTTATAATTAATGATTAAGATTTTATTGGAGTGTAAAATGTAATTTTAAAAATCATTAAATTCTTTAAAAAAAAGTTCCAATTTTGTGACTTTATCCTTTCTCTCTTTTAGAAAAGAACCCGACGTTTTCTCTCTCTCAAAACTTCTCTATTTGCTTCAAGTACTTCGCCTTTTGCTTCAACTCTATCTCCATTGTTGCCCTCTTCATTGTAATCATCATTTTTTATGTTAAGCTCTATTTTTTTCAATGTTGAAAGGTAAAACTTTTTCCTTTTCTCTCACAGTTAGGGATAATCGGTTTTTAAGTTGTTAAAAGAAGGCATGATCATCAGATGGTTGCCTATGACATATCCACCATATTATTTGAAGTTCGATGGCTATCTGTGACGTATATTCACCATATTATTTGAAGTTCGATAATGATTCATACTCATTGGTTAAGTAATGTTTCTTTATTAGTAGTTAAATTCAATGTCTTAGTTTATATATGTTGGGTAACTCGAATGTGTTAAGAAATTTGTGGAAAACACACTAATATATATGAGCAATATACAACTTTGAGTTCTATGAGACTACTAAATGTTGTCTTGATTAGTGGATGAAAGAAGAGTTTTTTCTATGAGACTATGTAGTGTTATTTATATTATTGGAACAATGGCAAGTGGATCATGAAGGAACATTTTAATCTCTATCTTCAAGAGCCTTGAACATGTCATATCATATATATATATATAAGTCTGTAAAGTGAAAAGGTGCACTTTGCCAATTTGTTCATAGTTTTGGACGGTGCCTTTGGTTTTGCTTCAAAATTTTGTTCATATAAGATAAAGTTACAAAGTTACAAACTCTTTTTCTATTCTCCTTTTAAGAATTCTAACCCTAGATATTCTTTCTTTATTGTTGTGTGTCTTCTTGAATTACTTTTGCTCTTGCTTAGAATAAACCTCTCAATTTGTGAACGTGAAAAAAACCAAACTATTCGTGCTTCCGTCCATTTATAGATGCTGATTTTTGCGTGCCCAATTTGTATAAGGAAATAAATTAGTTTTTTCCTTGAATACTAATCTATTTCCTTTTAGAACTCGTATGCCACTTCTCCTTATTTGCGCTGGACTCTTTTCCTTTTAATGTTTTCCTCTTTTGACTCGAATTACTTCTTAACACAAACTCTTCCTTTTTTTTATCTCTACCTGAGGTCTTTTTCCTGCCTTTTACTTGTGACAAAACAAGATGCACTATGGAGATGCAAAACACACAAAAAATATGACATTATCTTAAACTGAAGCAAAAACTATTTGGAATGATAGTGTTAAGAGGTGGAAGAAAAAAGGTTGTGACAGAGGCTGAGATAGGGTAAGAAGTTGTAGGACACGATCCACCCAAGCATTGCTCTTGAGTTGTTGTTGAAGCAACTGGTCCTTCAGTCGAATGACTTCCCTCTGAGATGCAGCAATATCAATATGCAAGGTTTCAAGTGTTGCCTGAAGAACAATATTTTGTGCCCTGGCAGCATGTAGATCATTCAACAAACTTGTGATAAGGCTAGTAGCGCGCGGAGGATAAGCATGAACTTGATCATTCTCAGTAAGAAGGTGACAATGAGCAAGCATGGACCTGGTAACCATATCATTTCTATTCAAAACTCGCCCTTCCCCCAAATGTACATTAAAAGCCTTGAAGATCACAGTAAGAAGATTTCCATATGCCAACTGGTGAGGACCTGGTTTAGGATCAGCAACTCGTGCCATGTGCTTGATCATTAGAGTTGGACAATCAATGAGATCCTTGTTCTCCAATGCATCTGCAATACACATGTCTCGAAACGACACCTCATGTCTCTTTTCCCCTCTAGGCAAGACCCCCTTATGAACCAGCTAAAACATCAGTTTGTGAAATGGTGTCATTTCACCCTTAAGCACCTTCCTGGCCCTAGTAGTAGCTCTACCTTGGGAATACTTGGAGGTAAGTAAACAATTTTCATATTTGGCCCATACGTACTCAGCCAGCCTTGCAGTAGGTATATGAAAAATCTCCCCAAACCTAACATGATCACACACCAATTCCACCTCATTAACAGACGAAGTGGTAGTATTGTCCTCCAACGCATTAAGATTTACATAAAATTCCACCACCTCAGGCTCATACACCATCAGACTAGTATTAAGAAAAAAGTACCCCACACCCCTGAAAATCCAATAGGTCAACAATTCTCTTAACTATCTCTAAGGTTCTGGTTTTCTTATGGAAATTCCTACCACTAAGAACTGTTTTGGATCCAAAGTAGCGCTCCTTCCCCATAGACAAAAAATTGTCTAAATTTTTACTCATTTTTATGACTCGGAGGAGGATGTAGAGGGAACAAACTTAAATACGTCCTTAGGTTCAGAATCAAGCATGATAGGGGGAGATGGTTATAGAACCGGAGACTTACCCATACAACAACGGTTTTTGCTCGATTCAGTCATTTTGCTTAGCCGGGCCTAACTAGCACTTCTAGTGAAAGGGATGTGAATGGTGGGTTTTTTACGGTGATATGCTTGCGTAGACGCCTAGATACTTGTTGATGTAGAAAATTGAGGGGAACAGTGAAGGTCATGTTCTTGGGATCATTGTGTGGTAGTAGAGGAGGAGTGGTGGTGATTGTTGGAATTGGGGTTTCGATTGGAGGTGGTGGAATAGACGTGGAGATATTAGGGTTAGGGTTTTTTTAGGGAGGAGGCGATGGAGAGGGAGTAAAAGGGTTACCAAAGGTGAATGTCGGCAAAGGTGAAGAGGGATAAGTCGGAGATGGAGATTTGTGACTAGGTCGGGCAGTGAAAGAGTTAACGATGTGTTCGTGGAGAGAGATTCTTCTCCCTGAGATGATGTATTAGGTGATGCCGGAATGGATTCTCACACTGGTGAGGTGGAGAAGCTTTCATCGTCGGAGTAGGTGAACAGAGATGGAGGATTAGCCATGGGATTTTCTGGGTTTCTGGGATTTTTGTTATTTTTGGGGTTCTTTGGTGTTGATCTTTGTGGTGTATAGTGAAGGAAGTTTTGGAAGGAAATCTTGGGAGGATGGATGCTATGATGGTGGTCTGACATCGATGGGAGTTGTGATTGACGGTTGGGTGCTCAGGGTGTGACGTTTGGGAAAAGGTGAAAGAGGAATCTCTGTAATTTGGGCTTTGAGAAATTTCTCGCGTAGGAGTCAGGGTTTTGTTTAAAAAGAGATATAGAGGGTGAACCAGGTTCTTTTTGCTTCAAATGGGGACAATTCATACATATGAGTGTGATGCAGATATGGATAAAAAAAAAGGATGAATTGCATACTTGAGAGTATGAGAACCTAGTTCCTGACATGTGAGCACTTTTGTACCATAGTTATAGGAAACTAAGGGTAACATCATGTGACCTGGTTGATGGGTTGTGCCATTTTAGATGTATACTTGAGACATGGTACCAAGATGAGTTAGTGAGAAACAAGTGCTGAAATTGTAATTCACAAGACTTTAAGAGATGCATGTATGAAAGCAAAGGATACAAGTATTAGTCTTGAAACATCATCCCTAAGGCTAAACGATTTCACTGAAACGGTTCTCGTCCAAGAGCTTTAGTGAAAATATCAGCAACCTGATCCTCAGTTTTGTAGAAGGTCATGATGATGAAGCCTTTTTCAAAATTGTCCCGAAGAAAGTGGTGTCGGACTTCTATATGTTTGGTCCGTTTTTGCTGGACCGGGTTCTTTTCCATGTTTACAACATTTATATTGTCACACCAGATTGGTATGCAAAAAAAAATTGATTCCAAAATCCTTTAGTTGCTATTTTATCCAAAGTAGTTGGGAACAACAGGATGTGGCAGCAACATATTCCACTTTAGCAGTTGAAAGGGCTACTGAACTTTATTTCCTTGTTGTCCAAAACACAAGACATGGTCCTAGGAAGTGATCCATATCGGATGTGCTCTTCCTGTCCACTAAGTATCTGGCGTAGTTTGTGTCTGCAAATCCTACCAGATCAAACGAGCTTCACAGCCTTTAGATGGGATTCTTTGGGGCAATATTGAAACCTAGCACATAGACCCACACTGAATACAAGGGCAGGCCTGCTGGCAGTTAGATATAGAAGAGATCCAATCATTCCTCTATAATTTGTGCCATTCACCGGAGAACCAGTTTCATCCTTATCAAGCTTGACTGTCGTTTCAATGGGGGTGTCATTTGTCATGGCTTCATTCATCTCAAACTTCTTTAGAAACTCCTTAATATACTTTTTCTGATGGAATGAGGTACCGGGTGAAGATTTCTTGATTTGAAGACCCAGTAAGAAATTAAGTTCTCCTATGATACTCATCTCAAATTCACTGCTCATTAGTTATGCAAATCCAACTCCAAGTTCAGCATTTGTTCTCCCAATTATGATATCATCAACATATACCTGAACTATGAGTAAATATTTACCTTGTTTCCGAAGGAATAGGGTATTATCTATTTTTCCCCATGAGTAACCATGTGTGAGAAAGAAATTGGATAAGCGATCGTACCATGCTCTTGGTGCTTGATTTAGCCCATGCAATGCTTTGTCTAGTTTGTACACGAACTTAGGATAATCTGAACTTTCAAACCCGAGAGGTTGTTTGACATATACCTCTTCTTGAAGAAACCCATTTAGATAAGCACTCTTGACATCCATCTGATAAAGTTTGAACTCCATGTGTGCCATAAACGCTATTATCATCCTGATTGCTTCTATTCTTGCTACGGGGGAAAATGTTTCATCATAGTGTATTCCTTCTTCCTGATTGTATCTTTGCACTACTAACCTGGCTTTGTTTTGTGTGACTTCCTCTTGAGCATGTAGTTTGTTTTTGAATACCCACCGAGTTTCGATTACTGATCTGTTATGTTGTCAAGGAAACTGCAAGAAAGAAAGCCCCAGCCTGGTATTTTATTTTGACCGGCAAAGCCGAACCAAACCCTAAGAAAAGAAGGGATTTGCCTTAGTTACCTTGCTTCATTCAAACTGAATAAGTTCCTCTTGCATGGCAATAATCCACTCCAGATCTGAAAGTGCTTCTTTGACATTTTTGGTTCAATTAGGTATATATATGTTGAGAAGGCACACATGTTTCTTAGTTTCGATCTAGTATGAATCCCTGAATCCAATAGAGTGAGAATGTTTTGTATTATATTAGAACTTTGATGTTTCCAATTATTTGGATGATTTGTCAGTGTTCTTTTTAATTTGATGTTGATGGACAAGGTTCCACAACTTCTTCCACATCTGTCGTATCTTCCGTTTCGCGAATGTTTGGAGTCAAATTATCGGTTGGTTCTTCTAGTAGATCATCATTTGATTTTCTTTCTCCAAGTTGTTGTTGATTTGTCATGCCTAGATTATCCTGATTATCTTCCACATTCCTTTCGATTGAGCATTTTCCTTCATCAAAGATTACATGGATGCTTTTCTCTACACAATTTGTTCTCTTGTTGAACACCGTGTAGGCCTTACTTTGTGATGAGTATCCAAGAAACACTCCTTCATTACTCTAGGCATCAAATTTTCCTAAAGGTTTTTCCCGTTGTTGTGTACATAGCAGGTACACCTGAATGGCCGAAGATGAGCCAAATTTGGCTTCCTTCCCTTTAATAGTTTGTAGGGAGTCTTATTCAATACTGACATGATCATACACCTGTTAATAAGATAACATGAAGTGTTTACTGCCTTGGCCCAGTAGGATTTTGGAAGATTGTTTGATATCAACATAGTTCGAGCTATATCTTTCAATGTTTTATTCTTCTGTTCAACTACACCATTTTTCTGTGGTGTTCTTGGTGCGGAGAAATTGTGATCAACACCATTTGTGGCACAGAAGTTTAGGAATTTAGAGTTTTCAAACTCCAACCCATGATCTGAATGGATGCTGGTAATTTCACTATTAAATTTCTTCTAAACCAGTTTCACAAAGATTTCAAACATATCACATGTGTCATATTTTGTTGCAAGAAATATAGTCTATGTGAATCTGGAGTAGTCGTCTACAATCACAAAGACATACATTTTTCCTCCCCTGCTTTGTACGCACATTGGTCCACATAGATCCATGTGAAGTAACTCCAAATGTTTTGTTGTGCTTACCATCACTTTTGGTTTGAAATAGGATTTTACTTGCTTCCCTTGAGCACATGCCCCACAGACTTGTTCACCACTGAGTTTATTCGCAAGTAATCCAGGTCCCTTGATATCATCTTGTTGATTGTACAAAATTTGATGTGCCCCATTCTTTTGTGCCAGAGAAGGAAACTGTCAGTGACGACGCTAAGACATATGAGTGAGTTCTCTGGAGGGCTCATAATGTTAGTATTGTACACATTTTTATGACTTTTTTCGAGGAGGACCAGCTTCCCTGAGATTGAGTTCATCACTCTACATTCGTCAATGGTAAAGAGCACCTTGTTCCCTTTGTCACACATTTGAGATACACTTAGTAAATTATGTTATAGTCCATTGAGATGGTACATATTGTCTATTTCTTGAGTGAAGTTAGGACCCACCTTTCCAATTCCTTGTATTTCTCTATTTTCCTATTTCCAAAGGCTACATTTCCGCGTCTGAAGTTCTTCAATAAGAGGAAATTTTTTCTATCACTTGTCATGTGCCTGGAGCATGCGTTGCCCAAGTACCATTGATTCAGCTTTCCTCCTTCTCATACCTGCAATTATTAGTCATAGGTTAGTTTTGGGTACCCAGATCCACTAGGGTCCCTGTTTGTTAGAGAATGAATGAATAAGATTCTTTTTAGCCCAACTTGGAAGAACTTTAGTTATATGAACCAATTTTGTGACTCATTTTCTATGTATTTTTTCAAGAAAGTTCAAAATGTTTTTATGAGCAGTTTGTTTTTTGATACATGCATCACTTTTGTGGCCTGTCAATCCACAATGATTGCACAAGAAATCTGTGTTTGGATTTGACGAATTCTTATCAAGACCTATTCCATATCTACTGGGAGATTGACTCTTTTGGAGGCTATCGAGTAGTATGGAGGGCTTGGTCCATCTCATGTTATTCTCTGCTTCCATTTAGGTCATGTGAAGTTTATTTTGGAGATCTTCATTTCTTTTGATCATGGAGTGTAAGTTATTACTTAGTTCTTTTAACTTACTCTCAAGGCAATTATTTTGTTTTCTAAGTTCTCATTTTTTTTCTCTTAGAAAAGCATAGTCTTCCATTATTAGTTCTCTTTTGGTGTAGGTTGATTGATATGAGTTTATGAGAGTGCACAGAAGGGATTCTAGTTCCCTTTTAGAGTAAGAGCCAAGATTTTCTTTAATATGATGAAAGCTTACATGGTCATGCTTTTCTTCTTCTTCTTCTTCTGATGAATCTGAACCAACCATTAGTGCTTGAATTGTTTTTCGTGATTGACAGATTATTCTTTCTTCATCTGGTTCAGTTAAGGCCACCAGTGCGAGAAAATCATATGTTTTTGTCTGCTTAATTGCAAGTAGTGACTGATTTTCTATTTCCTCATCCTCATATTCTTCTTCTGACGAGTTTCCTATTGCGGCGAATGCTTTCTTCATTGAGATATTTACTTCTTGATTGGTCATCTGTCTGTTTGTGGGAATGTATTTGTCATTCTTGACATCTTTTCCTTTCTCTGGGTTGCTTCTGTTGTGTTCCAGTGCCCAGAGTGGACAAAACTTGATAAAGTGATCTGGGATTCCACACTTATGGAATACTTGTTCTATTGAATTTTTAGTCACCTTTTGAGGACCTCTCCTTTGAAATGTTTGTCCCCTTTTTAACATTCTTGAGAACCTTTTGGTCATTAGTGCAATATTCTCATCCTCAAAATCTTCTGGTGTTATAGCCTTCGAAACCGGGTTCTTCTCCTTTCTCTTTCCTCCAAATTCCTTTTATTGATTCTTCTTAAGTTCACAAGTCATAAGATTTCCAATGAGTTCATACATTGATAGAATATCCAGATCCCTTGCTTCAGTGATAGCTTCAACCATACTTTCCCATGATTCTGGAAGAATACTTAGGAGTTTTCTGACTGCCTTTCCATTTGGAATTATTTCTCCCAAAGATTAGATTTCATTGATAATGGCAGTGAACCTAGTATGCATGTCTTGTATTGTTTCACCTTCTGTCAATCTAAACAACTCATATTGCCCGTTTAGATTATCAATTTTGGACTATTTTACTTGAGTAGTTCCTTCATGAGTGGTCTGCAACTTCTCATATTTTATTTGGCATCCTGGCATGATGAGATTCGATTGTACTCATCTGGACCTATACCGCATATCAAGATCTTCTTAGTCTTGGCATTGTTTTGTATTGCTAGCTTGTTTGCTACGTTCCATTCCTTCCTTTCTTTTGGTACTTTGGTAACTCTATCAGTTTCGGTCTTCATGAGTATTGTTGGCCCATCCAGTACAACTCCCCAGAGATCTGGATTTTCTCCTATGAGGTGGTCCATCATGTAATTTTTCCACCATCCATAATACTTTCTATTGAACAGTGGTGGTCGTGTTTGCGAAGCTCCTTCCTGTGGGATTGGTGGTGCAGCTATTGATCATTTTCAAGGTGTAAGTCTTTTGATGACAAGACCTGCTCTGATACCAATTGAAGAAACCTTATTTGTATGTTTGCCTACGATAGAACTCAACATAGTTAAACAAATACTTCTTTTTAAAACCTTCCTTACTCAAGGAAGGGAAAATCCAGTTTTATTCTTCAAACTCAAATCACAATTACAACTTACCAACCAAAGAACTAACTCTCAACTCTCCAAGAAGTCAAACTCGCTTCTTGTAATAAACCTCTCTTTAGCTCTCCAAGAAGTCTAACTCACTTCTTGTTACAAATCTCTCCCTAACTCTCCAAGAAATCAAACTCGCTTCTTGTTACAAATATCTCTTAAACTCTCTTTCGATTCTCTTGAAAGAATTCTAACTCTAAATCTTCATTCTTTATCGTTGTGTGTATTCTTGAATTACTTTGGCTCTTGCTTAGAATAAACCTCCCAATTTGTCAACGTGCAAAAAACCAAACTATTCGTGCTTCCGTCTTGTCCTTTTATAGATGCTGATTTTTGTGTGCCCGATTTGTATAAGGAAAGACATTAGTTTTTTCCTTGAATACTAATCCCTTTCCTTTCAGAACTCATATGCCACTTCTCCTTGCTGGACTCTTTTCCTTTTAATGTTTTCCTCTTTTGACTCAAATTACCTCTTAAGACAAACTCTTCATTTTATGATCTCTGCCTGAGGTCTTTTTCCCGCCCTTTACTTTTGATTTCTGAGCTCAGTTATATGAACCTGCTTCATATTGTCTATCATCAAAATTTCTATGTTTGACAGGATTGCCAAACCATCAGTTTTCTTTTTATCATATATGTACAATGACATTGAACAATATTGGTAATATTGGATGTATACTAAATAATACTAGATGCATTTAATATTGGTAAGCAATTTATTGATATGTAAATGTTGGAAAATAAGTTTTCACGGAAATTTGACTATAGTCGCCTCTAAAGCTCATTATATTGCAGCGATAAGAGGTGCCACTAAATGTATAACATGTTGTAGTGATAAGAGTTGCCACTAAACATAAAATGTTATAGTGACGATCCTGTTCGTCACTAAAAGTCAATTTTCAGTGACGACTAACTAAACTTAATAGGACTCTGGTTAAGTTTAGGTGTGTCACCATAGGATTTCGGGTACAGTTCATAGAGGTACTTATGCATTATCCGACCATCTTTGATGAAGGTGTTAATCAGTTACATCAATGTTACTTACTTTTACATTTCTAATATCTTTAGGACTAATCAATTCAAGATAGCTCTAGCAAAATGAGACAAAGCTTAATGAACCATGAGAACGCACAAAAGCTCAAAGGTTTATTGTCTTAATAATAATAACTGCAGCATGCTGACTAGTCATATATCAACTTGCTACATAGTTTCAATCATATGTTGCTCGATTTGTAAAATCAAGTTTTTGGTAATGAAGGAAGAAGCAGCAGTAACTACATTGAACAATCAGGACAGGGATAAAGAGTTGGCAATGTCAACCACAAATCGGTACTTGACATCAGATTTTGCAAGTCGTTCCATGGCCATATTGATGGAGTCCACTGAAATCAGCTCGATATCTGCAGTAATGTTGTGCTTTGCACAAAAGTCCAACATTTCCTGCGTCTCTTTCATGCCTCCGATGTCACTTCCTCCAACAAGCTTCCTACCTGTTAGTTTAATACCAAATTTGCAAGATTAATTATATATACGATCTTGCACTTACAATGGCTGATAACTAAAAGTAACATCTTGTTGTTGTTCCAAATCAGTATGGCTTACCCATAACCAAAGGGAAAACTGGAAGCTCCAGTGGCTTTTCAGGCAATCCAACAGTGATAAGCTTACCATCCATCTTCAGTAAACTGAGCAACGGAGCCAATGGATGAACTGCAGCAATGGTGTCGATAATGTAATCCATGGTATTCAAAGCAGCCTTCATAGACAACCACCAAAAAAAATGTCCATTAAAACAACTTTGCTTGAATCAGTCCACACATAAATGCATATTGTTCGTTGAAAAAATTCAAGAGTTAGAACGACGAGGGATCTAGTAGTTGGGAGCTAAGGTTAGTAGTTTGAAATAATTATGCAAATTTATCTTATAACGCGAACGGAAACCAGAAAACAAGCAACTAAGCTTACTATATAGCGGGACCCCCACTAACTTGTGATTGAGCTACCTAAAGATTCATATAGTCCACCTCAACTAATTTGGTATTGATGCATAGTTGTTATAAAATGCTTATGATCATCTCCAATACTGTATCTATTCTAGTTGATTCATCAAGAACTTTATTTCCAAATTTTTGTTGCAATGATGGTAAAGATTTCTCAACAAAACCTTGGTGGCTTAAATGTTGTCATATAAACATTCACAACTTTGCTAAACTGCTTTCTTAATCATCTGAAGTACATTACTTGTTTAGGATTTTTAAACTTTTTACTTTCATTTCTTTTTCCACTTACGTACCTTCAATTTTGCAGGATCACTAGTTAAAACGAAAGCATCCGCACCAAGCTTTGTGATGGCCTCATCTTCCTTCTTTGGAGAGGTGCTGATGACAGTAACTTTTAACCCAAAGGCCTTTCCAATCTTCACAGCAATGTGACCAAGGCCACCTAATCCAGCAACACCCAAATGCTTGCCTGGTTCCGTCATACCATAGTACTTCATCGGGCTGTATACAGTGATTCCAGCACATAATAAAGGTGCCACAGCATCAGAAGGTAGGTTTTCAGGAAATTGAAGAACAAAGCGCTGATGAACAACTATCATATCAGAGTAACCGCCATAGGTATTTGTACCATCATGGTCTGTGGAGTTGTAGGTTAATATCACGTTGGGACAGTAGTTCTCCAAGCTCTGTTCACAGATGTCGCATGTTTGACAGGAGCCTACAATCACCCCAACTCCAACTCGATCACCAACCTTGAACTTATGGACACTACTGCCAACTGCTGTCACAAAACCAACAATTTCATGTCTGCACACAAATAAATTATTTATGCTGTAATATAAGCTAAAACTAACACTTCTGCCATTAAATTGGAAAAATCATAAAAATTCAAGATATTGTAGACTACTATTCAAAGTGATTCTAAGACTGGTAAATCATCAACTGAAGAACCAAAATGGAACATGCTAGTGTTCATTTAGTCAACTTTTCCTGAATTTTACAGATATGCTTTGAACCAGAATAACAGTAGTTTTTGAGGGTAAATGATTTGATAATTTGTGATTCAAATCTAGATATCAGAGAACAGTCACAAGCACTTCTAACAAGGACTAAAAGAAGAGACAGAAGTTTCTAACAAACACTATTCAGTGACAATGAACTTGTAATAAAGTAAACCTGAAATCATTTTCTCAAATTTTTGTTTCCCCCCGTGCCCAGTAAATCTTTGGGGCCTCAACTAATCTGGATTTGCCCTGCGTAAGGCCCATTGAAGGCGGGGGAAAATTTATGTGTGATTTTTGAGGCACGTGAACCCATGGTCTTTCCACAAAACTAGATAGCTTATATTCTATAATTGATCTAATTTTATCTGCTGCATCCATCCTACAAAAGCCTTATTAGTGCACTTGGTGAAAAGTTTTGCTATTTACTAAGAGGAACAAGGAGCAGTTCCCATCTAATGCATTTTTTTTTCTCCTTTTCTTTTCTTTGCACCCATATTCTAGAAATCCTAGACTCGCCTCTGATTAAGGGAGAAGCATTTCCGACCAGGGGTATTTTATTTCCTAGGGTTCAAACTCCAGCCCTAAGTTAAGATTGGAAGGATAATATCCATCACACCACAATGTTTGGGTGTCTGAACTCTTATGTCTGTCAAGTATTATGAGAAGGAGCTGTAATGTGTAACTTTTGGAGGAGGTCATGATTTCATTGATAAGCATCCCCTGGTTGCAATTAGTTCCAAAAGGATTAGCTACAGTACATTCTAGTAGGATTAATAAACTGAACAGTCGTTGCACTTTTGAAAATGTAATTCAAGAGAATGGTTAATGATTTTAGATGATGCTTACTAAGCTTTTATTGATCAGTAATCCAAACTAATGAATTGGACAGTCCCTTTCTATTGCATAAAGTGTAACAATTATGCTCTGAATTTCCTTTGAGTGAACTACTTGAACAATATACTGTAGTCCCTTAGTTATATTTTCTTGTTTCAATTAAGATTCATCAAAGAGAAATTCTACCCTATTTAGGCAAAGCCTAATAATTGTCTACCTATCGTTGGCATTTTCAAGCAAATATTAAAAGGACCTTGCGACGGGGCCTGGTAGGGATTAGTGTAGACATTCAACATTTAGCTGTGAGGCACACTTCAAGTAAAATCTTGCACCCATTTCCTTTAATGGCTCAAGAAGCAGAACATATTCCAAATCTCCAAGAGGTTTCTGAACTCAAAAATTATGTGAACCAAATTGTTGTAGGCTTTCTTGGAGAATATTCTCTTTCTTTCTCCCATTATACCCTTTAATCATCTCTTCAACAAGAAAAGATCAAGGTTAACTTGGTGGAAATGCCAAAACTCTCATTTGTCCTTCCCTTCTCCCACATCTATTAGATTAGAATTAACCTAAATAATTTTGTATGTACAAAACATTTGCATCTAAGTATGTAGAAAGAGAAATAAAAATAAGCATAGTTTTGAAGACAACTGCTGATAATTTAACATGAAATTAAAGTGGTGTTACCCAGGGAGAATGGGGTATTTTGTGAATCCCCATTCATTCTTCAAAGTATGCAAGTCTGAGTGACATACTCCACAATAATGTATCCTCACTATAACATCATCATCACCATTTTCTATGCCATCAGTTCAAACAGAAAAAACATATATAAAAATTTCACAATTTTCATTTCTTCTGGTCATAAATCAAAGAGTTAAAACAATTGGCTTTTTGTATAAAATGTTTCAAAAAATATATAATCACTCCAAAGAGAATACAACATGCATGTTTATACTTATTAAATTCAAAGAATTATACTAGCAATGCAGCCGACCTTTAATGAAGAAGGTACCTGCAGGAGAAATGGAAGGGAGAGAGGATTCCTGAGGGGTCCTTAGCTGCCCAGCCAAAAGCTTTTTGTTGCTGCTCATTCTCTGCTCTTTTCGCCATTTCTCTAAAGCTCTCTGTCTCTGTCTGTGGTGGAGGAACTTGTTGTAGCACTAACTGCTAATAGGCCCAACTCTTTGAAAGTCAATTTTGAGAAATGAGATATTTATTATGTGAATCCCTCCTCTTCTCCACTATAATCTTTTATCCATATTTGCATCAGTGGTGTCAAATTTTCTAAGGAAAGAAATATCCTTGTTTGATTACAAAGTAAGTGACATTCCTAAAATAGATTAGAACCCCCTTTAAAGCTCTAGGGGTCGTTTGGTAGCTTGATAAAACAAGTCTTATTCATGTATTAAAGTCCGTATAACTATACCACATTTGGTAGGTGGATAAGAAAAAGTTATTCATTTATATGATTAATACGATGTTTGGTAGGTGGATAAGAAAAAAATTATTTATGTATATAATTAATATAGTGTTTGGTAGGTGGATAAGAAAAAGGTTATTCATGTATAAAATTAATACGACGTTTGATTGACGATTTTTGAAATTCGCACAACTAATACATGTATAAGTTATGAGGAAATTTATGTAGTATTTATGCGGAATAGAAGGTGGAATAATTAATACGTGTATAGCTAATACATGAATAAAAAGTTAAATGACAATATTACTCTTATCACTCCCACTTGACTACTTTCTTCTTCTACAAAATTAAAGAAATGTTTTAATTTAAATACAATGTTATAGAAGGAAAAAGTATAACCGTAAAGAAATAGTTTAATTTTAAATATATAATTTTACTAATTTTTAATATAAAAAAATATCATCCAAAGGAATAATTTATGCATGACTAAACTCTGCATAACTAATACATGCATAACTAATACTCACATTACTAATACATGCATAACTAATACCCACATTATTAATACATGCATAACTAAAAAAACTCACATTATTAATACTTGCATAACTAATACCCACATTACTAATTGTCACGCCCTGAGAGCACCCCCTAGACGTGACCGGCGTACTTGACCCCGAAGGGGTCTCATACAAGCCTCATAGCATTCACAACACTCTATATAAGAAGAAATAGAGCTAAAATAAAACTTTTCTTTTACAATCGAAGACATCTTTCATTAAAAAGCAAGCGGAAGACTTTCTAGACTTTATATACTATGTCTCAAACCATCTAATACTTTGAATACAACATTGGGACTTAGCCCATACCAAAGCTTTAACATAAACTAAAAGACAAAAAGACACCCTAGACAAGGCACATTCATATACAATAAGTCATGACAAGGAAGTACTCATAATACAATCCAAGTATAACAGGCATCTTTACATTTAAGCATACAAGAGTCAACATTACACAATAACATTATTTAGAGGACTTTCATTCATTAGACATTAGATTAACATTCTCCTTAACTTCTTCCTAGGAGGACATTCAAACAATAGTCATTAAGACTTAGAGAACTCACTATGACCCTCTCAAAGCCTACTCGTGCAATGCATGGATGGCATCTCATACTACCACCCACACTTCATAGAACTCCTCAAGAAGCCATAATGCACATCTAACATGATGGGACTAAGCATTTAACCGACATACACCATGCAAGCTAGACATGGAATCCGGTGTCGTGTAACCCCACACCGTAGAAGGTGTTCTACTTGCCTAAGGTAGAATGGTAACATTAGCTCGGATGGAATCCGCTAGCTAATATCCTATGTGGGCACATAGTTACGGGATAGGAAGATGTTCATTCGAACTCTAACCTAACATTGGGAGAGTTTCCATCTTACCATATCCACTCGGTACTTAGCCTCCATTCCCATAGAGTAGTTCATTCACATTAACATTAGTGTATTAGGGAAGAATGTCATAGGCCTATCGACCCATGATACATCATTACACAAGGAAGGAATGCTATAAGCCTATCGATCCATGGTACATTCAAGGATAGCTCTAGAGTCCCTATGAAAAGAATGCCATAAGCCTATCGATTCATGATCCCTTATTACATTCCTATACTCATGAAAGGAATGCTACTAGCCTATCGATTCACGGTACATTAACTCATTAAGAATGGAATGCCACTAGCCTATCGATTCTAGAGTCTTCATTACATTAGATTATTTATTAAAAGAATGTCTTAAGCCTATCAATTCATATTCATCAAGTCAAGACACATTCATTACTCAAGAAAATGATGCATGAGCCTACCAATTCTATATTCAACATTCACCATAGAGACCCTTCACATTCCATCACTATCATTCATGAGTGTCAAATTGAGAAATAACCTTTCAATACTAACACAAATACATTGAATACATGATCGTCATTCTATCATTGAAATCACATGTGAATCCTTCACGTCACACTCACATGTATAATATCATGATAATACTTCAATTCATCAACTTATGCCTTCAAGGCCATGATCACAATATACAAAGTAATTAAACACCTCCACCTTTCAAGTGGATCAACATCTCTAACACAAATCTACTACAACAAGTAATTAGGTCAAACTTGCCCTTTCAAGGTTATGATCACAAATCCTTAATTCACCATAATTAGGCATAGATGATGATACAATTCAACAATCTAAATCAATCTAGGCATAAATCTATCAACATCTATTCATAATCAACAAGCCCACTTCATAAGGCACAATTTTGGAATTGAGAGGATTCATGGGTTCATAAAGTATTTTCATCATAAATCATCAACTAAACACCAATACAATCATAATTTGTCATTAGAAATCATTTTAAAACGTTTGATGAAAGAACCCATGAGATTGAGTAAAACCCCAGATTTTTCATACTTTGAAA
>JAJOOS010018271.1:0-41401 GCA_029582725.1 Solanum chiquidenum | reverse complement strand
GTGACTTAAAAAATTGTTGAATAGTGAAGAAGAAGAAAAGAAAGTATGGAAGGTTGGAATAATGGTGAACAACAAGGAAGAAGAAAGAGAGGGGTGGGGTATGCATTTATAAATTAATCAATTGATATAATTAATTTTCAAAAGTGTTTAAGAAAAAATAGTGAATAAGTAAAAAAGAAATAAAAATTATGACATGGTGCCTACATGGTACGATGTGGCGCTTACGTGGCTATGATGTGGCGGGTGAAAGTGGTGTTATAGTCGCAGGGTGGAAAAAAAATCACTTCAAAAATATTAAGGGGATATTTAAACGCCTGTGTAGTTTAAGTACTAAACTAAGTTTTCGTGCCAAGTTTAGGATTTTTTTTTATGTATTTTCCCTTTTAGAAAATAATTAAAGTCTTTACTTTCTACCACACGTTTTTAAAGAGATGGTATTATTTTTTTCTTGTTAAAGGATTTTAAATTTATGACTAAGAGTATGGCTCATGTTGGAGTGACAGAAGTGACACCAAATACATTCGGGGACAACTCAAACATATCAGTGACCTAAACTCAAAATTGAACAAAGATCTTAAATTTTAGTTTTTTTTTAATAAAATTTATTATAGCAAATTCATTTAATTTTTCTTAAGGCATAATGTTTTAGATTTGTCAAACTGCTATAAAAAAAATTCCTCTTACATGAAAAGTTTATATTTTCTCTAAATAATACTAAATATTGAAAATGAGGCACTCAACTTTGGAGGCCTAAGACTAGAGAATGTGTATCGGTCGATTCGGTTCGGTTTTAAAGTTTATGAGTTTGGCTTAGTGGATATCGGTTTGTAGAGATGCTAAACCGTTATAGAACCATTAAGATATTGGTTTATCGGTTATTGATCGTTATCGGTTCGGTTATGTAACAACCTAGAAAAAACTTTGAGCTAAGACTTGAACCATCCTTCGTAGTGAGTAGGATTTTTCCGAGGAATTTAAAATTTCTTAAGTGTTAAGGTCACTAGATGTAGCACCTTGAGTTTCCAAAAAGAACTAAATTGGAAATAGCAAAATCTGAAATTTTGCAAGTTATAAGTTTTGGGTCAACTTCAAACGACCATAACTCTTAGTACAAAATGAGTTAGGTGGGCTACAAAGTATTAAATGAAAGGTCATTGAATTATTCTTCCAACGCCACCAAATTTGCTAAGTTTCGAGTTCGGATGAGTGAGATATGCCCTTTTGAAGTTAAGTTGTCCAGTTAAGGAAAGTTACCCGAAAATAGTAAGGGATATTTTGGTCTTTTCCTTACCCAATCAGATTTAATTCATTTTTAGTAAGGTTTTAAGGGTCTAATCCTATTAGGTTCAGTTTTATAATCCTAATATACGCCTAGGGTTTTAGTTGAGAGTTCAAGAAGAGAAAAAAAGAGAAAAGAGGAAAGGATCAAGGCGTTCGTCGAGATTCTTGAGAGTTGTTGTGGATTTTCGCCATGGGTCTGATCCCTAAGAGGTATGTAAGGTTCCATAGTGTTGGGTTCATTCACCCACACGCCAATCATAATTTATTCAGCGTAATTTCGTTCTTGAAATTTAACGATTTAAGTTCTTGATGAGTTCTTGATAAGTGTTCTTGAGGTATCGATTAAGTTTTGATGTAAGATTCTACATGGGTCAACTTCAAAAGATCATATCTCTTAGAATATAAAGATTTACGTGAGCCATAACCTATTAAATTAAAGGTATTTGAATCTACTTTCCAACGCCGCCAATTTCGCGTTAATCCAATTTTTGAGTAAAAAGTTATGACTATTTTAGTAACCTATACGAATTTAACCGACGGGAAAACATTAAAAAGGGTTGTTTTTATTTTTTTACCTCCAAGAAAATCCTAAACAAATTTCTTGACTAATAAAAGGCTCAAAACAATCAGATTTTCATCTTTTCATCCATCATTCTCTTCTATCTCAAACCCTAAAACAAAACCCTAAGGAAAAATCAAATTAAAGTAGAAACTCCATTCAAGATTCTTTCAATCTTTTTCAAGATTCTTCCAATCCTTTTTCAAGATTCTTCTTCAAGATTTCAAGAAACTAATTCAAGAATCTCAAGAAAGGTTTTCTTGATCGTTTACCTTCAAACTAAGGTTTCAAGGCTTCTAATCAAGTTCTTCTCCAAGATTCTTCAAGAACCTTGTTCTTCCAAGTATGTAAGGCTACCATAGTGTTGAACTAGTTCGTCCTCACGCCCTACATCTACTTTCAGATCAGTAAAAGAGTAATCTATGATACTTTCCCTAGATTTGAGTATTCTTGAGATAAGTTTATTTTGAGTTCTTGAGTTCGTATTTCTTTTAAAAGTTCTATTCTTAATTTTCGAATTGCTATATTGTTATCGAGATCCTTCATATCATGAACCATAACTCTTGAATTCATAATTCACATTCTAGATAGAGTTAAAAGTAGAGTTCAAGAGAGTCTTTGAGTTCAATTATGAATCCTTTGAGATCAACTATCGATTTGAGGAAGTGAGTATGAGAATGAAAAGAGTCATATACATGAGTTCCATATTGTTATGTAGACCCTCGAGTCGAGTTGTTTCATGCTCATAATTCCGCATGAACCCTATGATTTGAGATATAAATTTTGAAAAGCTTTTTAAAGCCAACAATTGAATTCTTAAACTGAGTTTTGAGAAAGTAAAGATGAGTTTTGAGAAAAGAGTTTTCTAAGACATGATTAGTATGACAATCGATGCCATCAATGTTTATGCAGTATGACTTTCCGAGTCATCAATGATCATATTATAATATGATTTTGAAATGTTTTTGAGGAAGAGCAGAGTTGAGTTCATTTTCTTTAAAATGATATATGGGAACTGAGTATTCCTAAGAGTAAATTTCTCACATTTAAGATGAGAGGAAATTGAGATTTCCGAAAGAGTTTTGAGCAGTTTGAGTACCATCTCTTTTAAGAGAAAGATTTTTGAGTAATAATCTCAAACCACAGAAAAAGTTGTGTTTTTAAACATATGAGCTAGTATATTTGGGAGTAGTATTGAGCACCGATATGGGGGAGAGTTCAGATAACTCAAAACCCCCATAAACCATGTAGCCAACGTGGGTAGAAAGGGTCATACTTTTTAGATTATTCCTTAATGCTTTTTAGCATAGACTAGTGGATCCACTTAGTTAAGACGTTCTATATGACGACAAAGTATAGGACAGTTCTGGCAGCGTGGGCAAGACGTTGTATCATCACTTAGGCTCATATTGGTGGTTGTCGATTAGAGAAACTCCCACAGAGTTATATTATATTTTATTAAATATAAGTTGAGTTGTTATTGTATTCTTCAATACACTGAGTTGTTTTCTACTATTTTAAAAGCTTTTCATATATTGCATGTGTATTGTTGCCTTATATTGAGTTGAGTATCCAGAGTTGAGTATCCAGAGTTGAGTATCCAGAATTGAGTACCCAGAGTCGAGTATCATATCTTTGAGTTGAGTATCAAATCTTCGAGTTGAGTATCTTGAGTTGAACTGTGTTTCATTGTGTCGAGTACCTTATTGTTGAGTTTCGCTGAGTTGAGAACCTTATTACTGATTTGAGTATCTTATCCTTGAGTACTTCTGAGTTGAGTAAGTTTGAGTAGTTTTGAGTATCCTTGAGTATTCCTTGAGTTGAGTAAGTTGAAAAGAGGCAAGTATGTTTCCTTTTTATCAAGTTTCAAGCTTATTTTATGCTTTAGAATTCCCCTTACATGCTCGTACATTCCATGTACTGAGCCATTTGGCCTGCATCCTTTCATGATGCAGATTCAGGTAATCAAGATCATCAACATGAGCTTCATTGATACCACATAGAGTTCGAGTTAGCTATGGTGAGCTTCCTTGCTTCCGGAGGATTTCATTTACTTTTCAGTTTTGTCAGGATGTCGTGGGTCTTGTCTCGACTTCCATCTCTGTCAGTTAGAGGCTTCATAGATAGACAGTAGAGTTTCAGAAGTCTGTTTCATTTATCTTGTTAAATGTTTTAAAGACTTAAGTTGCCCATTTTGGGGCGAGTTGAATATATTATTTTATTCATAGTTATTCATTTGAGTTAAAGCTTTGTATTTGAGTTTCATGAATTTTATTCAGTTTTTAAGCTTTTATATGCTTGAGTTAGTCTTCCGCTTGTAGTCAACCAGGATGAGGGTTCGCTTGGGGACCATCAATGGTGCTCGAGTGCCAGCCACGTCCAGGGTGTAGGCTCGGGTCGTGACAGGTTTGTCGATTTAACCGTTAAGATTTGACACAAAAAAAACATTAAAAATCACTTAGAAACAAGGTGAAAACCAAATGAATTATGCACATGAGTTCACTTCACAAGTTACATCTTTCTCAAAAGCAAACCCTTTTATATTAGTAGAATAACCAAGTGTTTGAGACAACCAAAAATAAAAGTAGAAAACCAAACTCTATATCAAAGACTTTATATACAAAATGGTATAATATAATATTTAATTTACTATTGGGTATTCAGTTAACCCGTTAAGAAATAACCTCAAACCGTTACCGATAACAAAAAAAATCAAAACCGTTATCAAAACAGCTAAACCAATAACCCATTACTGATAAACCAATAACTTTTTTTCTGTTCGGATTATTGATTTCGATTCGGCTCGTAAAGTCTCCCCCGATTACATGTCACGGCGGAGGGGGAGCACAAAGCCCAAGCTGTGGTGGGACCATAACCCATGGGTGGCCTATAACTAGTTATTGCACCATAACCAGTGTCCTAGCTTGTAATGTGTGCTAGGAGCAAAAGAGGTCAGACATATAACATATTCCAGAGGTTGTATTCCTGCATTATGTTCAGAAATTTATGGATCATTGTCATGAGATCAGAAAGTGAATTCCAAATCTTAAAGTAGTATTTTAGAAAAAAATTCAGAAAAGCATGAATTGCTTGAAGTGCTTAATTTTGAGAACGAAAAATATAAGTAACTTTAAAGAAATCATATCTTAATTTTGAGAAAGTACAATCAGCTTTTCATAAAAGCATATTCTTTTAAAGCAAGTTCAACACAGTTATAAAGGAGCATTTTGAGTATTAATTCAAGACAAAAATTATCAATTCCCCCCTAAAGTGGAAACTTTTCCCTTAATGGGACATCATACCATTATTGAGCATTATTGCATTATTTTGGAATAGTATTGAGCACCGAGTTGGGTAAGAATTCACATAATCCAAACTCCATAATTGCGCCGCTAGCATAAGATAAGATTGTGTTGTTGATTCGGGTGACTCCTCAAAAAGACCCTGGTAAGGCTTCAGAGATTGAATCTATTAGTTATGTTCTTCTTTTACTCTGACAAGGTATATGATGACTCTGACAACATAGGCAAGATGTTGTATCCTCATGAGCTCACGTGATGGTTGTCTTAGAGAAACCCCCCAAGAAAAGTAAAGTTATATTATTTTCAATATTTGCTATCATTGCATATCTATTAATTGCTAAAGTACACTTGCATGATTTACTATTCAGTTACCCTTATATTAGTTTATACTCAGAGTTACTCATTCATCTTAGTGTATGAAGTTGTTCATTCCACTATTTTACATATCATACATTTCATATACTAATGTCATTTGGCGTTGCATCTTTAAATGATGCAAAGTTAGGTGTTCGTAATCGTCAGGAAATGCTTCAATAAGATCTATTTCATTAGCTTTTGTGAGACCTTCTTGCTTCTCGAGGACTCTAGTTTAGCTAGTTTTGTATTTAATTATTTTTCATTGTTAGTAGAATAGTCAAGTAGCCGTAGGTATTGTCTCGACACCTATCTTCAGTTCATTAAATGTTTCATAGACGAGTTAGATATAGGGGGTATGCATCGATTGGTTTGGTTCAGTTTTATTTATTATCAGTTCGGTCTATCGATTTTTAATTTTTAAATATGTTAAATCAATAACCAAACTAATAATTCATTTTTATCGATTTTCAATTTATCAATTTTGGTCCTTGATGGTTTAACTTTCGATTTAACCAATAAAAAATGCTTATAAAACATATATATATGCCTTCTCCAACAAATTTGATGTGACAAGCCAATAATGTAACTTTATAGAACACTCATAAAATAGAAACAATAATAACTAACATGAAAAGAACTATACAAGTTTAAGACAAAGAGAAATTAAGAGGAATATGGTTCTTACTTTAGAATTTGACGTTTTGTATGATGTGAAGTTTTGAATTCAAAGACATTGTAAAGTGTGAATTGAATGTTAAAGGGCAAAGACAGTAACATGTAAGGTACTGAGCTAAATAGCTAATATTTATGTAGGATGAAGTTGTAAATTACTACTGTTTTAATGGGTTATCATTTTGCCCAATAACTCAATATTAAAAATCATAATAGAATCGATAACCCGATAATTTTTTTTACAAAATCATTAAAAATCTGTTAACCCAATAGTAATAATTCAATAACATTTTTTCGATTCAATTTATCGATTGGTTTGGTTTTTCACACCCCTAACCCTTTCGTTACTTTACTTTTAAGATTACACTAGATGTGTTGTTGTAAACACAATTATACAATTGTTTCCTTATGTACATGTATGTATATGTAGGGGTGTGCATCAGTTCAATTCGGTTTAAAAGAGCAAGCAGGCTAGACTTTGTGCTAAGCAAACTATATGACTAACTTACCTAGTTTGGTAACTGTAGACATGCAAAATTTTATGGAATTAAGTCCAAGTTTTGTATGGACTAAGTTCTAAATTCAAGACATATTGACCCAAGTCAACATTTTGAGTTAATAAAGTCGGATTAATCATTTAAGTCAAGATTGCATGACTTAAGTCAAATCCAACTACACTGAGCTAGATTGGGCCTCTACAAAATGGCCCACCCACATATTTCAAGCTCAAGGGTCCATTAGGATTACTTGGAGGCTACCCTAATTGTGTATTATCAGTTCAGTTTTCAGTTTTCGATTTCTAAATACGCTAAATCAATAATCAATTCAATAAAATATTTTTTATCGATTTTCGGTTAATCGGTTTTGCTCCTAACGGTTCGATTTTCGGTTCAACCAATAAGAAAATTCTTACAAAAATAAATATATGACTTCTCTAATACTTTCACACGACAAGACAATAATGTAATTTTACTAATGCTCATAAAATAGAAATAGTAATAACTAACATAAAAAGAACTATACAAGTGTAACACAAAGAGAAATTAAGAGGAATGCGGTTCTTACTTTAGGTTTTGAAGTTTTGTATAGTGTGAAGTTGTGAACTCAAAGTCATTGTGAAGTGTATATAGAAGACTAAAGGGAAAAGACAATAACTAGTAAAGTATTGAGATTATTATTTTAATATTTATGTATGGGTAAAGTAGTAAATTACTACGGTCTTAATGGGTTATCGATTTATCCAATAATCAATATTTAAAAATTAAAACCGAACCAATAACTCAATAATGTTTTTTTTTATAAAACCATTAAAAATCATTAATCCAATAACCATAAACCAAAAACACTTTTTTCGATTTAGTTTATCGATTGGTTTGATTTTTGCACACCCCTAGTTAGACGAGTTTGTCAAGTTTTATTTTGAAATGTTCTCAAACATTATCATTATTATTATTTAGATTTTTTTTTCAGACTTTAGATAGAGTTGTTGAGATGTTTTTGTTATGTATAAACTATTTTGATGTTCATATTTTATAAAGCTTCTGCATTATATTGTTCAGTCTTCCGTACTACTAAGCTAGACCAAAGGTCGCTTGGGAAACAATGACTCTGAGTGTCGATCATGCTCAAGTTGTAGATTCGGAGCGTGACAATGAGATACAATGTAAGTATATTTTAGTATTGTAATGTTTTAGTTGTTTGTCATTAACAATGATGTTTTATGAGTATTACCTATTTCTTGTGTTTTAGTTATTTGTAATTAACAATGATGTTTTATGAGTATTGACTATGTTGTGTTCGAATGTATATTTATATGAGAAAAATATAAAATAATCATTACAATTTTATAACAACAAGGGAAAATATAAATTTTCATCTAATTATATTTGTTAAAACTTAACATTAATAAAGGGAAAATTTGGTCATTAAAGTTGTTATTGTCAAGAATAACATACCATTAACGACCAAATTACTAGTTATTTTTGATATTTTTAATGACCAGAATGGTAGTTAGCGAAAGAAAAATTTGGTCTCTTAAGGAGGTATAGAGATCAAATTTGTTGTTGTTGCTAAAGGGTCTTTAACGACGAGATCAAAATCATGTCGCGTACTTTGAATGATAGAACCTTTAGCGACCGATCACAATTAGATTTTTTTTCGGTCGTAATTGTACTATAACGATCGGATTGCGATCGAATTTTCCCTTGCTAAAAGCCTTTTTTCTTGTAGTAAAGGAAGCTAAAACGAACAAAATATTATCTATTGCAGCGCAACAATTTGAAACGACGAGAAGAGTTTCGTTGGGAAAAACCTAAGAATGAACTTAAACTTTTTGAACTTTTTTCGAGTAAAAATCTCTCGTTTTAGATGAAAATAATGTGTATTTTAGATGATAAATCCAATTATTTTTAGATGAGAAATTCGCTCTTAATAATGAGCCAAAAGAAGGGTATTTATAGAGAGATTTTTGAATCGATTTTGGGGGGAAAATCTGGTGATGGAATCAGAGAAATTTCAAAATTCTTAATGGTTAAGGATCTAGGTGGCTGAAATCGCACAATCTCGTACAAATTTGAGTGGAAAAATCAAATGAAAACCTGGAAATTTGAAGAAGAACATTGGGTTTTAGAGTGAATTGAGATAATAATTTGTTTGGGCCAAAATTGTTGAGTATGAAAATTGGTCTCGAAAGAGGCTGAAGATGTGGTCATTTTTTAAATAAAAGAATGACAAAGGGGTTACAATTTTGGTCAAATTGAATGACCTAATTGCAGTACAAATTTAGCCAATAAAATTTAAAATGTAATCAAATGAATTAACTTCGACTAAAGTTAAAATGAGACAAATTATTATTGTCAATTAAATCAGCTTCTTAATTTAATAAAGTAAAATAATTATTAAATATAAACTAATTACTTCAAAAAATAGAGCTACGAGTTAGTCACTTTTTTAATACAAGACACTAATTTTTAGATGAATTTTTAAATATTTGTAAAAAGTAGTAATTATATAAATCTTTATATTATAAACATATAGAAACATATATACTACTTATTTTATTAGAAAAATGACAAAATAATTAACCTAAAAATGACGTGAAAAATATTTTTGGACTTTATAAAGTTTATTATTTCGAATTGTTTGAAATTAAAGAAATTGGATACTTAGGGCCTGTTTGGGCATGCGATATGAAATCATGATATGAAATTACGATATGAAGTTGAAGTTTTGTTTGGACATGCAATTTGGACCTTTTATGTTGTATGTTTTCCTCATAAACATAAAAACCCATAAGTTGTAAAACTATTAAAATTGTCCCAATTATGTATACAATCTTACCAAATAAACAAAAAATTATAAAATCACATAATACATTATCACAAAGTATTCTAATTAATACAACATTCATTGATCAAACCTTAATTCAATAAATAAAAAAAAATTGAACTTAAGAGTGTTCAAGTTGTTAGTAACTAAGAAAATTATTTTTTCAATTAATGTCACCGTGGTTAGTCTTATCCACTCAATACAATGATGAAGATTCTATTATTATTAAACATTGATTTGAATGAAGTAGTAATAAATTTGATAAAAAATAATGAATTTGGTGAATATAAATGGTAAATTAGGAATTGATTTGAAGTAAAAATAAATTTTATATTGGCGAGAATAATAGTTATATATGAGATATAAACGATTTAAAAAGTAATGATATGAATTATTATTTTTATTTACATATAAAACAAATGATCAGTATGTATATATTAATTAAATGTGAATTTTCTTAATACAAAATATTAACTTGTGAGTCTAACATTTGTATTAGAAAAATTTCATATCATGATTTGAAATTTTTAAATCATGATTTTTGAAGAATTTGAGATTTCTGAAATCACATGACCAAACGTCGTAATTGTAACATTGTGTATGGGCTAGAAAATTGTGAAGCCCAATAGTTATGAAAGGAAAAAAAAACCTAAGTAGGAGCGGAGCGTCTGTCTGTGTCGCAAAACCCTTGTAAAACCCTGTGAAGTTTACCGGCCTATACCTGTCGGACAAAAGGAAGAACTTAAAGAGAAGAATTCGAAGTCTCGCCGGCGTTTTGTCAAGGAAGATGGCACCCAAATTACAAAGCAAAAAAATTGCACCTAAAACCTCAATGCCTGTGCAGCTTGAAGATGAAGTTCCTGACTTTCCTAGAGGTACTTTTCTTCTTCTATGACAACTAAATTTGTTCTATTTCCAATTAATACCTCAAACAGCTCCTTTGCATGAGTTTATTTTTGAAAAAAAGCTTTTCTAGTTTATTTGATTTTCGATTTATTGAAGGAAAGTATGGAGTACTATTTCCCTATTATGGTTTCTTCAATATATATGGACCTCCAGATTACATTTTCCCACTAATAATGTTTGTGCTGTTTTTTGGGTTTGTAGGTGGGGCAACTTCTTTAAGCAGGAAAGAGTTGGATGAAGTTCGAGCTGAGGTGGATGCAGAGTTTGAGGCTGAAGAAAGACTATTGAAGAAGAGGAAGAAGCAACACAAGGTGCAAAGGAGTAATACAGAAGATGATTTAGGTTCCCTTTTTGGTGGTGGCATCAATGGAAAATTGCCAAGGTTTGCCAACAGGATCACTTTAAAGGTATGTCTCTCAAACATTTTTTCTCTTTTAAAATTACATGTTTCGGCTGTTTACAATTTCATTTTTATTGACCTGCATTGCATTTTGTGTGGTTATCCTAACAACTGGCACCAAACATTTAACAACTTTACTTTCTTATGCATTCAGAATATATCTCCTGGAATGAAGCTCTGGGGAGTAGTTTCTGAAGTAAATGAGAAAGATATTGTTGTCAGTCTCCCAGGAGGCTTGCGGGGGTTAGTTCGAGCATCTGAAGCACTTCCTCCCTTTGTGGACGATGGAGCAAAACTGGTATTGGATCTTCTGACAACTTATTTTCTGATATAGGTTCTGTGAATTGTATTTTTAATGAATTCCTGAAATCCTTTTATTTATGAAGTTTCCGAACAACACTTCAACTTTTTTTGTTACTTGTCTTAAAAAACACTTCCAGCTTTTTTGTTCAAAGCTTATTTTATGCCAGAGTTTTAACCGTTTGGCAAGCTGGAAGGAATTTGGATTATTATGTAGTGTATGGTGTATCAATATCTTCAATTTATCTATTAAATATAAGGGAGGATAAAAGAAGGTGAGATACGGAAACCAACCCAAAGTGATATTCCAGCACTAGTTCAAGCTTATTGACTAAAATGCTGTTTAAGTCAATAATTGTTCTAACTAATGCTCTCTATGTTTACTTGAAAAATTTTCTAAGTAAATAAGTTCTCTTTTATAAGCCCCATCTGAATAGTGTCTGAACTAAAAGTCCTGAACTTATGGGATAATTGTTATGCGTATAACATTGAATTTCTGAACCCACACTAGAAATACTTTTCCCCCCTCTATTGAGAAAACGAAAAGAAACGAAGAAAACAAGTGAAACTCAAATATTTAGGAGTGAATAACCTTCAGGAACTTTGAGAATTTTAGTTCATCCTTTATGATTTTTTGATTTGTTCTCATCCCTCAAATTTTTGGGTTGTTATTTCGCGAAGTTTCTTTTTGCACTTTTGTACTTTATCTTTGATAACAGAGAAGTCTTCGAGAACTAGTGGTTCAGAGTTATTGCAAGTAGCATAATATCGGTCTTTCTAGCAAAAGTTGCTATGAGTTTGTGGCATTTTAGTCAACAAAGCCAAACTAGTGTTGAAACGTCATGCCATGGTTTGTGAATATTCTCACATTTGAAGAAATGCACTAGAACTTAGAAGCACGTAGAGATGATAAACTGAAAGATCGGCTGAGATGGTTAGGTTATGTCCTATGTCCATCTATAGATGCATTAGTCGATAGGTCTGAATCCATGGTGCAAGTTGTTAAATGGGGAAGGGGTAGGCCTAAAGTCACATTTACAGAATGTCTCAGAAAACCTACAATTTTTTGGAATTCATGCAGATTTGCAAAATATAGGGTAAAATGGAAGAAAAGATTTGTATAGGCAATATCAGTGAGTTGTGGTTAACGTATAGTTCTTTAGGAGGAGCCTTCAAGTCTTGTTAGAGATTAATATGACAGTAGAATATCTAGAGAATGTCTTTTGGCAGGGAATCTGAACTTCTAAACATTGAGTTAGCATTGATCTAAATGAAGCATTATGGTTAATATGATTCATTTTGTGGACTCCAACTTGCGTGGCATTGAGACATTATTGTTTTTGTAGAAGAAATGCATTATAAGTTATACAATCATCAATTGGCTTAAGGTTTTATCCACCCCAGGGTTAAATTAAATGGAAATGTTTTTGAGTCCATGTGTTTATTGTTTCTCAAGGCTTACTAAAAGATATGTCGTTATTGCATCTCAAGAAGATTCTATTGTACCACACCCTTTTAGTTCTTAATGAAACCTTGGTCAGTATTTCAATGGATCCATATCCTTTTAGTTCTTAGCCAATTTCTCGAGGATTACTATTTCACGAGAACCAACATATAACCCACAACAGAGCGTTCCCAGATATTACTATTGCAAAACCTTCCCATAGAAAGGTATTTCATTTAGGCTCAGATATGGATAAACATTGAGTATAGCATGTTTGAAATATGTTATAGCATGAGAGCTTTGTTCAGTTTTTTAAGGGTTCATATCCTTTTAGTTCTTAGCCAATATCTTAAGAACCATCATGAGAGATGTGGAGTAGTTGCGATCTATATGAAAACCAATTGGTCAAGGTTAAAATGATCTTTTCACTTGAACTTGAGTTATCGGCTATTACTGTGCAGTGTGCACAACATTTTAGAATAGAAACATCATCTTGTTTAAGGTTAAAAGTGGTTAAACAATGAGCTGTAGTATATTCAGAGTATGTTACACCCACAAGAGTAATTGTTTGGTACAAAAATTGATATTTTGTGAAGAGAAAGAGCTCAAGTTTTGTTTTTTTACTGTTCATGACCTGGAAAAAGTTGCTAGAAAAACCGTAGAGGTTTATGCCACAAAACAAAAAATGAGGGGAGATCTCCATATGTAACCCCATTACTTGATACATGTAATGTTAACGCTTGAATTGGAAGCTTTTATAGGTTTATACACATACTTGGATTTGTTAGGATTTCCTTAATTGCTGATTTACTGTTCTATGCTGGAGGAAAACATTGGTAGTCTTTTCTATTATGAGACGATGATATATCATCCAGAGTATGACATCTCTTTAGCAGTGCATAAATTAAATCGAGTCTCTGTCTCTAGCCTTTATGACTTATTAAAGATATATAATCCAGAGTATGACATCTCTTTAGCAGTGCATAAATTAAATCGAGTCTCTGTCTCTAGCCTTTATGACTTATTTAAGATATATAATCCTCCACGTTTTCCTTTCACCATAGAGATCTTATCATTGACATAATTTATCTATTTATTTGTTCAATTTTTGAGGTAATAAACACAAATTAGACAAATGAATAATAGCTGAAATATCGCATGCAAACAGTGCGCTTGATTTTGTATACATCTTGTATGAGGAGCTTTCCCTTTCAGTTAATTATAACTATTACTTATCAAATATGTGGATAACGCATGTATCAAATAATTCTAGTAAAGGTAAATTCAAGCCAAGGTTCCTTAAATTTTTAACGTAGTTTATCATCTCTCTAATAGAAGTAGTTGTTGAAGATATTGCCTATTCTTAATGATTGTGTAATTTTGTTTTTCTAATAGCTTAATTTACCTTCGCAGTCGGAGATGGACACTAATTTCCTTTCTAGTGTATATCACGCCGGGCAGCTGGTTTCTTGCATCGTCTTGCACTTGGATGACGATAAGAAAGAAGTAGGGAAGAGAAAGATTTGGCTTTCCTTGCGTCTCTCTTTATTGCACAAGAACTTAACTCTTGACGTTATTCAAGAAGGAATGGTATGTTAATTATCTTTTAGTTATCACCATTTTGAGTTATATTTTACTGTGCTGTAGTCTGAATTAGTAGCTTGTTGCAAGATGAGGTTATATTTACCTTTTGCTAAAAAGGAAAAACTGAAAGCTTCATTGTTTCCCCAAGAGAAATAGTCCAGCCTTTTGCTTTAGGTTGATGAGAAAATTAGGAAGTGCTTATCGAAAAACAAAAAAGGAAGGTAGAAATTATACAACAGTCTAATTTGCGTTTCAGATTTTGAGAAATAAGATGATAACAAATACTTGAGAAAAGAGTGAATAAGAAAATTGTTAATTTTCTATTGCGGGTTAAAGCAATAATTGTGTATAACAACCCAGAAATCCACCTTGTGGAAAGGTTAACTCAGAGATCCTAGGTGAACATATGCTATTCAATCTGTCAAGTATGTCTGAATTCGACAAAAAGATTTGGTTATATGAATCCTCTGTAACCATTCTGCAATATCAAGCCAAGATCATTCCTATTTTACTTTTCTCATAAATAATTTCCCTTTAAGGCAAATTTTGGGCTCTCTAATGTTAGAGTTTCTTTAAATTTCACACTGACTTTTACCAAGTTTTAATTTTCTTATAACTTGTTTAATTACCTGATAAAACTTTTTCCCTTTATTATGACTTTATATGATATGTCAAACAAAAACGATCTTTTAAAAATATTTTGGCAAGGTTTATCAATTTGGGCGGGTCAAAATAGGTTGAGTTAATAAATAGGTGGGTCATCAACCTGCCCGAACCTGCGCAGATCATGTTTTCATGGGCTAATTTTGTCACCTCTAGTAATCACGTTCTAAAGAATTTGTCTTCCTTTAGGTATTTTCCTATTGCAACAAGCATGTCGCGATGTTTTGTGTTAGCCATCCTATAATGATGCTATTTTCTATATATTTATTTAGTATGCCATTCTCTAGTAAAGATTGACAGTTCATACGTAATCATGTTCCAGTGTGGTCCTTATTTGACAAGGGGTCTAATTGGCCGTCCATATAATGTCTTACTTCTACTTATCCTAAAACCTTTACCTTGTAAAGTGATTCTCCACTGTTGTCCAAAGGGCGGGTCACAGACGGATTTCTCGGTTATCAAAAAAAAAAAAAGTGATTCTCCACTGTTCCATATTTTGATGGACATTCCTGTCACTTTCAATAATTAACACTATCATTTTCAAAAAAGCATGTACCAACTGAAGTCAAAATGGACATTCACATGCTGCTCTAATTGAAAAGTTCGCTTCCTAAAAAATATCTGCAACTGGTCAGGGGGTGTAGAGCAATGATATTAAGAGTGAATTGTTAGGAATGAACAAAATATGATTAAAAGAATGTACAATTGATAGGACCATTTTAAAAAAAAGAATGTACAGTTAAAACAATACAAAACAAAATAAAAGAATGTATTGTTGGTAGTAGTTTTTTTTTTTTTTGGATAAAGTAAGAAATTTTCATTAGAAAAGGGAAAAAAGCTTGCTCGTATACCATTTTAACAAAAGAATGTACAATTGAAACAATACAAAACAAAATGAAAGAATGTATGGTTGGTATACACACGAACATGGTTTTCTACAAATAACATACACTCATCTATACATGTAGGAATTCTATAGATGCACCAAAAAGAAATAATGGAAAATAGGTTACTCCTCATGTGTACAAAGTCTTTCTCTACTCACTCAAAAGCTCTTCTATTCCTTTCTCACCATATTATCCACATAAGTGCTAGAGGAGCAACATCCCATTCCATGCATCTTATCTTCCTTCATCTAAATGGCCAACTAAACATTGTTTCTTTCATAGTGTTTGACATCACCCACTCAAGTCCGAACCATCTTAGAGTTTCCCACCATAAACAAGGAGATATCTGACAATGTAGAAGGTGATTCATATCTTTACCTGATTCTTTGCACATGAAACACCAACTGACACAAGTTGCCTTTTTCTTCCTCAAATTCTTTGCCGCCAGGATCACTCCCTTCGTAGCTAGCCAAGTGAAAAAACATAGCTTTCTTGGTACCCTAGGGATCCATGCTGATATATATGGCAAATCACTCTCTTCCCTAGTTAGAAACTTCTCATAATATGACTTCACCAAAAAAATACCATGCCCCTTTGCCCTTCTTCTCCATATATCATGGCTATCCATAATAGCTTTTTATCGGTGATGCAAATCAAGCAAGTCCTAAAAATTTGTCAAACTCCCATTCTTGCAAATTTCGCCTAAACCTCAAATCCCAAAGCAATTCTCCCCGTGTGCACTCCATAACCGTTGAATCAACATTTTTTTTGTCCAGAAATATTTCACACCCCAACCTTGAGAGACGCACCTAGCACTTGACGCCACACCTTATCCTAAGCTGACCCAATCAGACATGTATGCTAGTGATGCACCCCAATTATACCCATCAAACACGCAATCAAGTATATCTTGGCTTATTAGAAGCTCGGGCCAGTAAGACCACAATCAGAGAATCATGCAACAAGTATCTCAGCTAACCCAACAATTTACAACAAAATATAAGTAAATACCTATATGGGACGTTGAGACCACCATGATATCTATAATTACAGAAAGATAGTATATACGAAGGCCGACAAGGCCGTCACATTGATAGTACTAAAGTAATAAGGCTGACAGCGTACTAATATACACTTCCAAGTCTGCAAGCCTTTAAAAGTGATATACTTGGCAGGGCCCTGACCTACCCATTAGCTATCTATAACAAAAGACTGACAAACCTCTTAATCTGGCAACTCCAAAATTGTTCAAAGGGAATGTCGTTTCACAAAATGGGGTGACTTTTTGTCATTAGGAGAAGATACAATATCAATTACATTTTAGAAAATCATTAAACTCTTACTTAATTTGTTGTTTGGTTGGCATGTTCGGGATAACTTATCAGGATTAATAATTAATTAGTATCAGGATAAGTTATCCCTCCCCTGGATGGTATATAATCTCGGGATAACTTATCCGGAATAAAATAGGTAAAATGACAAAGATTTCCTTTAAACTCTTTTTATATATTACTTTTCACAATCATGTATATTTACATTATTTTTAATACCATGTATGATAACATTCACAACCTTCGCTACTCCTCATTTTTTCTGATAATTCTTCATATTCTTCTATTAAAAAATTACACTATATAAATATACTTTTTATTTATGACTTTATTTGACTAATTCGTATGTTTATTTATTTTTTGATTTCTCATAAATCCTCTCTTACTTTAACAAACTTAAGATGAATGTTATATTTTTAAGCTAAATGAGAAGAAAATTTTATTTTTAAATACATACGGTACCATCATGGGAATGCATAATCAAAAAATAAATAAACATACGGTAAATAAGATGAAAGATTTATTTTAAAAAATGAATAAATGTATTCTTTTGTATAATCAATATATGATTGATTAGGCCCAAAAAATGCAAAGACAACAAACAAAAGAAATAAAAACGAAAACAACCTCCCAATCCATGTCTAGAGAATATAACCCAG
The DNA here is from genome assembly GCA_029582725.1 of Solanum chiquidenum. Classification (NCBI taxonomy): domain Eukaryota; kingdom Viridiplantae; phylum Streptophyta; class Magnoliopsida; order Solanales; family Solanaceae; genus Solanum; species Solanum chiquidenum. The sequence continues at coordinate 23,729 of JAJOOS010018271.1, read as the reverse complement.
TGACATTTCAAAAAGAGAAAGGAAAATTCGATAAAGGTGCTACAAAATTGACTAACCAAGTATGTTTCAATAAATAAATCCGTTTTCACCGAAATGAAAATAAAAATAAAGCTTGCAAAAGAAAAAACTAGATAAAGTGAGGGTATTTTTGTAAACAAATAACTTGTTCTTAAAATTTATGCAATGCATATTATTTTGAATATAACAAACCAAACACTTAATAAGAAATAATCTCAACATTACTTATCCATCATAATTAATCTCATCATAACTAATCCCATCATAACTAATATTCAAACCAAATGACCCCTAGTGCTTTTGCTGAGATGTGGCTTAGTGGGATGGCCAGTTTTCAGGCTTTGTTATGAATGCTAAGTTACCATTTGAAAAGTTAGAGGGAAATAACCAATACTTCAATGCAAAAATAAAATAAAGTTCGTAGGTTTAAACTTAGAAAGGTTTGATGACAACATATCTTGCATTCTTGTGTAATCCCACAAGTGGTCTGGGGAAGGTGTTATGTACGCAATCTTATCCCTACCCTATGAAGGTAGAGAGGCCGTTCTCAATACCCCGGGTCAAGTAAAGAAGATCAAAATCAAGTATGGAAATGAAATACAGTAATGAAGAAGCCATCCTAAAAATAATGGAGAAAGAGAACAATAGCAACAACAAATAACGTGGTAAACGAAGCAAAAGACCAGGCGAATTCTATGTATCATCCATTGGTTTTGAACTCATAAATGTTTGAACCCCGTGAATTCTTCATTGGTTTTGAATCTTATGAAGCTTTCCTTGAGTTCTACTTGTTAATCCTTCAAATTCTACTTTCATTTGTTGGAGGTGTTCCGTATTTTAGTTGAGGGTATTTTGGTCCAAATTTTTTTTCTGTTACAAGAGTGTGGTTAATTTTTGATAGCAGGTATCACAAGTGGCCATTTACCTATTTCGTCCTCTTCTGGTGAAAACCAGTTAACTATGAAAGTAAAAGGATGAAGAAGATGCTGGCACTTTCCTTAGCAGGGCGTATTATCCTTGATCCTTATTTTTAAGGTAGCTAAGGTAAAGGTATTTAGGTGACTGAACTAATCATCTATACACAAAGGGAATCTTATGTGTGCTCCAGAAATGTACAAAACAAGCAAGTCTGAGAGGGTGTTCTCAGCTCTTGGCATTTCTTTGTAGAACAACTTCCTGAACTTTATATTACTTAACCTTTACTAGAAGAAAAATGTACATTATCTAAATTTTTGGGCCTAATCAACTTTTGGAACTGGTGTATTATTTTGTATCTGCTAAATTTGTGTTCTTTAAATGTTAAATTCACATTCCTTTACTCGATATTATGCATTTTCCTGAACTCGTGCCTTATCTTTTTTGATGTACAGATTCTTAGTGCATACGTGAAAAGCATGGAAGACCATGGTTATATAATTCATTTCGGGCTGCCTTCCTTCTCAGGATTTATGCCAAAAGAATCAGGTAATCTTCACTTCCACTCAAATACTCCCTTTTGATTCATTCTCTGGCTAACAACAGTATTAGCTGCACCTAGAAGCTAGATATGTAAAATTTAGATATACATATCTATATGCAGATCCCTGAACCTCCTTGCTTTATTAAACTTTATGAGGCTTTAAAGGGCCAAGATTTCTATTTTCGTGGCTCTTATGCTGTGTTCATTGGTGCTTGGATGTCATTTCTTGAAAATGTGTTCTTGATTAAGGTGCATAAAGCTAAAGAATATGCATTTTTCTTTCCTCATGCATTTGTTTGGAGCATTTTTCTTTCATGCATTTGTTTGAAGGGAAAAAGAAATTGCTTGTAGGAAGAATCAAGCTTCCTTCTAATATCCTGCCAAAAAAACTTAATTTGGATGATTGATGTTGCAAACCTATAAATATGTAGAAATGTCTCCCCTTTAAGAGTTAAGTTTTTATTTGAGGTGGTTTACACTATTTGACGTTGTATTAGAGCAAACACAAGTCTTTATATGAACCTCATTATCACTAATCAATAAAATACTGTCATGTAGTGGAGTGTGTTGTATACTTAAATAGATAAACAAATAGAAGTATCTCATCTCTAAGAGTGAAAAGTCAACTTTCCGGCACTTTTTTCTCTTTTAGGTATAATTAAGCTGGGATTTGATGTGTTAATATGTGGAGGATATCATATTTTGAATCAATGTTACTTTTCCTTGTGGGATATGCTTGTATCTCCTTTTTTGCAAGGCCAACTTTGATGGCCATAGTAGTGTACTAAATTTTAACCTTTGAAGGGACAATTTGGAGTTGAAGAAATCATTGAAGCTTCTCAAGGAACATATAATTTTTTTGATTTGACCCAAATCATTCTTTCTTTTTGTCTTTATTGGAGCACACCAAAAATAATGCCTTGTAGAAATGACAAGGTGAATTTGATGAAAGACATATTCGACAAAGAACTTGTTCTTTTGTGCGTATCTTTTATGTGTATAAGGTCTCTTGGAAAGAAACTTGAATTTTTTTTGAAGAAATTAGGTCTTGAGTTAGAATCTTGTAATTTTGTCATGTGATGATTTTGGTGGAATTTTTGTCTTTTAAGAGTAGCAAGCATTTTTCTTGCATCTAGTTTGAATCGTATTTAGTAAGATGGAGAAGATTGTACGAGGTCGTTTGGTTCACCTATGTACTAGTTTTGCAGGAATTACGATGCAGAGTGAATTGATTTTTTTTCCCGACTAAGGTTAGATAACCTTATGAATGATGTGACAAATACATGTATTCAAGTTACCGAAGAGTAGAACACCTACAATAACTATGGTTTTCTATGAATTGTCACCCAACCTTCTATACATATAGGAACATCGTGGATTCTCCATAAAGAAGTAAGGAATAAGGGATTATTCCTCAAATGTGCGATATCAATTTCTGCTCCTTCCCCTTTCGTGGTGGCCCAATGGTTTTGGCTTGGGACTTCCATGTTGGAGGTCTCAAGTTCGAAACCCCTTACCAGTGAAAGCTAGGGGTTTGCCTTCTGGGTCGAGCTCGTCGCACCGGGCTTGCCTAGTGCGGGTTACCTCTCCTATGTGGTTTGCGAGCTATTGCATAGGAGCGCGAGTTTTACCCTGTGCGCACCCAAAGGGTAGCGACTGCGGGTTTTCCTTGTCATAAAAAAATAAAATTCTACTCCTTCAAAAGCTCTCATTTCTCTTCATATAACCCACACGGGGAAGAACAATGATGTTCCCACTTGAGAAATAGCCTTACATGCCGTAATCCTTTCCAAACAGTAGATAAGAAGTTGAGCTTTGATAAAGAACGTCTAGAATCCTAAGCTTGAACCTTTGGGAAGGATTTCTTCTAAGATCCTATGATCATAGAGAAGAATCGTTGTAGACTAACCTTGGTGTGGGGAGGTATTGATAGGAGAGAATACTCGTGCTAGGACTTGAAAAATCGGAGAATGAGGTAAGAGTTTGGAAAAACTTGGACTAGGTTCTATTTTTAGACTTGAGACCGAACTGCTTTTGGGCATTAAGGGATCCATTGTGCGCGAGGGGCGTCATGTTCTATACTTGGACAAAACTATTTTTTCCCTTGCATTTAGTCGCGATGCGACCTCCAACTTGGGCACGGTGGACGTTGCGTCCTCCATCTTCATGACGAACACACATCATTTTCCCCCATTTCCCATCTAATCTTGGTTGCGACGCGACCTCCATCGTGACGAACTTCATCGTAATGGATGTTGCTTTGCACCCTGTATCGTGGCTAACACTTTTTAGGCTAAAATCATGACTTAGGTAAATCACGCGTAGCATCTTGTACCGAACTTGGATCGACGGAGCGGTTTGATGCTTTGGAATCTAAACACGAGCACGGTGTCCGGTATGACCACACATTCTTATTAAACACTACATGGCCCTTCCAAATAAACTCTAAATTGCCGAGCACAATCATATCTTCAGGTTCGGATCACATTATCCATGTACGATGGGTCAACCCTTAGTACGGAAGTACGAGGCGTTAGTGGAACCCTAGACCTGAAAAGAAGCAGAAGTGAGGTAGGTCTGAATGTGTAGCGATTCTTTTCTTTTCCTTCTTTTAATAGTAGACTTTATTAAAAAAAAAAGAAACTTTCATTTCTTTTGCTTCACACTTCTGTCCCAACAAGCGGTCACTTCTTCCACCGTGCATCGCCTCAGCCATCTGAAGATTGTTGGAAGGTATAACTTTGGGGAAAATGAAATTAGATTATAGTACCCTTGTCCAGCTTCTAGACCTATTATGTATATTCTTTGCTGCTTAGTTGCGCGGATTCTTCACTTTTGATGCCACACCCGTCTCGGATTCTCCAAAAATACACTACTTTTGGCGAATCCGATACGCATCCGTTGGCATTTTTGAAGAGTCCGAGCAACATAGCTTTGCTGTCCAGAGCGTGGCACCAGAGGTTGGAGAAATTGATGAGAAATATTTGGTGGGAGGTCACAGAAAGTTCTGCCTAATTAAGTAGGAAACTATGCATCTCTTGTGATGTTGGGGATATTGGGATCAAAGACTTGAAGGCGTTCAATAGAGCCCTTTATTAGGGAATTTCAGTTGTCAACCATATCCATAAGGTCTGTTAAGTCTTCAAAAGACGGAAACATCACACATTATGCTAGTTTCTTCTGTGTACTTCTGTTATCAATTGTAGGAAATCAGTATTGTATCACTAAGTTGTACTTCTAAATCATGTAGTCCTATGCCGTGAACTTTTGCAGAGTTTTCACTAGCTGGATTTTGACAGTTTCATGATTTTAGGCTGAAACTACTGAACAATTATCTGCAATAAACTTGCTGCACTTTCTTGATTTTTATTATCCTCTTTTTCCGATTTCTGCCAGTGCGAATTTGTTTTTCTCTTTCAGATACCAAGTTGGTAGGCATCAGTGTGAGAAATATTTTGTTGGCACGAGTTTCCTACTGCTGTATAAATTGCTGTCTAAATAAAGTTACTGATTTCAAAATAAAAAAGAAAATTGCTGTCTAAATGTTAGTTAAACTTTATTTTGCATATTTCTTACCTTTCAACATCATTTGGTCATATTGGAAACACAAAGCAGAACATTCTCTGCATGATACAACAACAACATACCTTGTGTAATCCCACAAAGTGTGGTTTGGGGAGGGTAGAGTGTACACAGACCTAACCCCTACCACAAAACAGAATATTCTCTGCATGATACAACTAATTTATTCTCTGCACCTTAAAATATTCATTACTGCCAACTTGTTCTTGAGGCATTATTTTCAATTTTTCATGATACGTTATATTGTACCTAACTTCTTATTTGCCTTTTGATATTGAACCTAATTTCTAATCTGGTTATATCCTTTTTGCAGAAAATGTGGAAGTTAAGAATAGAAGCGGGCAGCTTGTACAAGGGGTTGTTAAAAGTATTGATAGAACACATAAAGTTGTTTATTTGAGTTCTGATCCTGATGTTGTCTCAAAATGTGTGGTATGTTTTTGGAATTCATTCTACAGTTTTGGTTGTTAACTTTTGCATATTGTTCCTTTTTGCCTCATAATGTGTTAATGTATAACATACAATAAATTTACCTCTGTACAGACCAAGGATCTTAAGGGTATCTCAATTGATCTTCTCGTTCCAGGCATGATGGTTAATGCCAGTGTGCGTTCAACTCTTGAAAATGGAATTATGTTATCATTCCTCACGTACTTTACCGGAACAGTAAGTTTGCGGTGTTTCAGTCCTGTCACCAGAGTTTAGAATTCTATATGATTCATTGTTTCCATCTACTTATTTTTACTTTCTGCTGCTACAGGCTGACATGTTCAATTTGCAGCAAACTTTCCCCTCTTCGAATTGGAAAGTTGATTATCCACAAAATAAAAAGGTAATAACCCCTCACTTTTGTTTGAGAAGGTTAACTGGTATTATAAACAAGAGAAGTACACCAATAGTGTGCTCTTGAAGTAATTACATCAAAAGTATAAAGGAACAGCCAGAAAAATCTATCACCTTTGTCCCTTATAAACTATCTAAAAATAGGGTAATGTCCCCTGAATCCTTAGGTACGGTATGGATACACCAAAAGTAAAAGGTTGCTAAACAGTTCATTTTTAGATTTGGAAAGGAATGCTCTTGTTCTCAAAACAAATTTCTCTCCCTCCAAATTGTCCACCAAATGCAGGCAGGGACAATCTTCCATCTCTTCTTGTCCTGACTGATTTCCATCTCTATTCCAACATGCTAGTACTTCTGCAGTATGCCTTGGCATGGACTATCTAATACCCCTCAGGTTAATGAACCATTGCCATAATTTCTCAGTCACTTTACAATGCAAAAAAAGATGATTTATTGTCTCTGTCTCAGCTTCACAAAAACCCCCAACTTGTTTGGATAAAAAAGGCGAAGCTGAAAATGATTTTGGAACAATTCTTCGAATGAGTAGGTCACATAAATTTGTGCAAGTTGTATGAAAAATCAATGTGTATCATGAATGAAAGACTTGCTAGACCAATATTTTCTTTCTTCTTTTTATCAAGAATGAGCTTGTACTTTCCAAATATGTCTTCTGTTTGGAAGACAATGTTCCTTGAAAATCAAGGAATTTACTTGGTGCTTGGCACAGGAAGGTATTAGCCTATGATTTTCAACTTTGCTAATGGGAAGATGGCCTTACAAATTCATAAAGCTGTCATTGTTGCATAATGTGTAGGAAGAGTGATGAAAGTAATTCTTATGTTTGTTTGCATAGCAATGAAAATCAACGTATTTACTTGGTGCTTGAGAGGCTTAACACCAATGGGTTGCTACCACTAAGATCTTTTATCCATAAGTTGTGATTGTAGCATAATGTGGTGAGAGAGCAGTGAAAGTCATTCTCATTTGCTTTGCATTTGTGCTTTCAAATGTTTTTTTGTTTTTATTGTTTGTGGGAGCTTTTGTTGCTCCATCATCAAACACCGAGATGTTTTTATAACGAGATTTTTATTGGTACAATATGGAGGACTGAACCTCAAAAAAAAAAAGTGACAAAGATGAGTTAAACAATTAGGGGTCCCTTGGTTGCTGGTTAGGAGTAGAGTTATTCATGTATTAGAACCCACTTAACTAGTACCATGTTTGGTAGCATTTTAGTTGCTATGTATAGAATTCAACACACCAAGTATGGTGTTCGGTTACCAGTTTACAATTCCGCATAACTAGTACATATATAGGTTATATGAAGGAATTTATGTATTATGTTATGCAAGATAGAAGATGGAATAACTAATACATGAATAACTAAACCATGCATCACTAATTCCTACTAATACATGCATAACTCTAACCAACAACCAAATGACCCCTTAATGTTCTAGAAGTTGTGGGGATCAAGTTGCCCAATTGAGTTGTTTTGTATATCAGTTAATTCACCATTAACCATTGCTAGAGGGTAAGAAAAATCACTATCCCAGCCAAATACTGTGGTAGATATTTGTCTAGAAAGTCCTGTTCTCTCAAGAAAAATACACCATGAGGGCACAACATTTAGCTTGAAAATGTTACGCCCAAAACCGGAGGAGCATGTGACCAATACTCAATGCATTTAATTTTCATAGAATAAACTAGCAAAACATGTCTACCCAAAATCATGAACATACATAGCGCCCAAGGGTATAATCTTGTGGTCAATGAAGTGGGTTGAGCACCATGAAGTCTCAGGTTCAAATCCCAGTAGAGGCAGTAAGTAAACATTGGGTGATTTCTTTCCATTTGTTCTAGCCTTTGTGGACAGAGCTACCTCGTACATATTGACGGTGGGAGGTGACATGCATGTATCTCATGGAACTAGTCGAGATGCGCAAGCTGACCCGGACATGACGGTTATCAAAAAAATAAAATCATGAACATGTATACAAAATTTTGTAAGAAAGTTCATATCTTTAATAAGAGAAACATATGGATCAATAGCCTAAAATCATAAGTACAGCCCATTGCCTCAAAATATGGTGCAAAAATCATACATAAATGTAAAATAACACAAGTCTCATGTACATAACTAGACCTTCATAATGTATCGCAGAACCTTTATGGATGGTACATAAGGTGTACGGCTTGCACCAGTTATGACCCGTCTATGCAAAAGAATATTAGACATGACTAGCACCTACTGATAATAGTAGTGAGGCTCACCCAAATAAGTCGAAGAGGAAGCAATTGTTTAGGTCGTCTCACCAGTTTGTGTGCACCCGTATCTGCATGGAAAACATAACCTAATAGGGTTCATGCATTGGCTAAACCATTTAAATCCAAACCCCTTTATCTATACCATTAAACATACCCATTAATTCATTAAATGGTAATTCTCAAAATTATTGGAGTCATTGGAGTAATCACCCAACTCATCTTCTAACTCCAAGTTTACTATTCATCATCTTCTCAAGACCCAAATATTTTAAAGAAAATTCTTTAGTCAAATGAAGTCTAAGTTGTGGGTTTACCTCTTTGAAGGAAAATCTTAACTTCTCGAGAATGTAGTGTTAATGATTCTTAGAATTTCATTTTCAATCCATGAGAAAGTTGATATTTGTGTTAAATTTTGGAAATCACCAAAAACCATCATAAATTTCTTATCTTGAAGTGTATTTATGACTATGGCCTTGTCTCCCTCTCTCCAAAGCTTTCAAGCTTCATAAATGAAGCTAACTTTCTATCTCCCCGATGGCCCGACCTCATTTCTATTTATAGAACTATGGTCTGCCAGCTCTTCTCCTATCGCGCGCCTCTTAGACTTGCCAGTTTTCCCACCATGAGGAATGGTTGGTTTGCCAGGTCCTTGTTTCATTGGGCTTGCGGATCTCCAATTTGCTGTAACGAAGCATGGTTCGCTAATGTCTTTTCGCGGCGCTCGCCTGTGTCTGTAGGTTACTGAACTGCTAAGGCCATCAGTACACTGCCACTGTCTCATTCCTTGGCCATTTCCTTAGGTCCTACATCCTCTTTTGCGACACAGGAAGGGCCTGGGAGTTCAACTTAACTCCAACTTTGGTCTTCAACTTCTTTGGGTGATGTTACCACTTCAAACCACCTCCAATGCTTGACATAATTATCAGTGTTATCAAAGGCGCACTCAAGCCCTGAAGCGAGGTTCAAAATGTGTTGAGCGTTTTGCCTTTCCCTCGCTTAATGTGCCTTCAATGAAGCCATCAAGTTTCTAAGGCATGCTTTTCCTTGCCAATTAGCCTCTTCGGAAGAGGAGACCCTAAACAATTGATATGTCATTTTATCGTAAACTTTTTTCAATTTCTTTGTTCATATTTTTGTCATTCATGCTTATTATTATTTGTCTTAGTCTAAACATATATATATATATATATATTTGTATTTTTGTCTTCTCTTTGTGCCTTTTTCCAGTAAAGCCCTAAACAACCTTAGAGTTTTTTTGTGCCTTTTGTTTTTGATAACACTGATACATATGTTATCATATTTCAATGACTTCACCACCCTCGTGCACCTCAGGCTACTTTAATCATGTCATTAGGGTTGTAATTAGCCCAAGTCAATATTAAATTGTATGGGGCTTTACAAGGAAAGATTGTAAATTGATGCTAGAGCAAGAAAATCTCATAAGTTATTCGGAAGCTTCTTCCATAAGTTGTAGGCAAATTTTCAGTGTAGGAAAAGATGATTATGCCTTTACATTAGGCAATATCAGGAGTGCTTCAACTCTCAGTCTGTGCACCTGTATTAAGTCACCTGTGTTCAGTCTATTTAGAACAAAGGCATCATGCATATGTGCCTTTATTTTGGAGGATGAGATTTTCAGTTGAGAGTCGGAAGGAAAAGGAGATAGAGTCTGGGATTGCACCAAGTAATGGTTTGCAAATTCTGTTTTGTCCGCCTCCCACACCCTTGCTGATCAAGGAAGGTTGAAATCAGTTTAGGGTTTATATTGAGTTTTCTTGCTATGCTTTACTTTTTCCAATTAAATTGTCCTCTCTTTAATTTCAGTGAGCACTTTATTTTCTTGGTGCAGGTTAATGCTCGGATACTATTTATTGATCCCTCAACTAGAGCTGTTGGTTTGACATTGAATCCTCACCTGGTTCACAACAAGGCTCCTCCTGCAGTAAGTTCTTAAGATCCTAAGTATATCGACTCTAAAATATTGCATGCTGCAGATTGGTTGTTTGCATACGGAGAATTATTTAATGAAGCTGTTCATTTAATTATACTTGGCTTGCACTTGTTTGATTCATAGAAGTGCCTTTACTTTGTTGAAACATGGAATGAGGGAAAAAATTGAATTATAGGAGGACAAATATGGCCCTAAAAGCTGATGGAGAGTAAAGATTGTTTTAGTCAATTTTAAGTTAGACACAGACCTCTGGACCTTTTGCATTTCTTGGGATATGGTTGCAGTAGAAATCATTGCTTATTCTATGTATGAATCTTGCTAAGGTGCTTGAGTGTCTATGGTGGATGTTATAGTTCCTGATTCAAGTGTATTTGTAAGATCTTACGAGGTGCTTTTTGATGGGTAGAACATTGCAGTGTGGTCTGTTCCAGGTCTTTTAGAGATGTCAGACTTGCCTATAATTCTTGGGCCCCATTTCTCTTTGTTTGCTTTTAGTGCATTTCGGTCTGATCCAGATCATACATATTGCATTCTTTGTCAGTGTGCTTCAAAATGATTGTTGAGATGATGAGAAACTGTTCATCCATCGTAAGGGCATGAGACCTCTCAAACAAAGAGGAAGCTTATCTTCTCGTCTTATGTTGTTAGCACTAAGCTGTGACTTCTCAAGTTTCTTCCGAAATGTGCCAAGTACAATTTAACTTTTAGTGTTTAAGATGGAAACTAAGAGGTTGCTACCAGCATTCAGTGAAAGTAAAGTTCAAAACCAGCAACTAGTATACTAATGTCCGCAAATTAGGGGAATTCACAACAAAGCAAGGTTTCTGTTGTTTAAGTTATGAGCCTATCAATTACTTTGTCAAAAAAAGAAGAAGTTATGAGCCTATCATTTACTTTATAAAAGAAGAAGAAGTTATGAGCCTATGATATGCAAGTTGTATGGTAGTATACTTTTATCTATTTAGTTAGTCCTATTGAAAAACTAAATTTCAGCTGCAGTGCTTCTATTATATTGCGAAGTAAGCATGGTTGCATTAAGCATGGTTGCATTCATTGCTTTGTATCAACTCGATGTTTATAAATTAATCATTTTGTATTATTAAATTAAACTGAGATTTTCGGTTTTACAGCTTATCAAGGTTGGAGATATTTTTGATCAATCAAAAGTGATCAGGATTGATAGGGGTTTGGGTCTTTTGCTGGAAATCCCCTCTTCCCCAGTTCCAACTCCAGCATATGTTAATGTAAGAATATTCCTGGATTCCGTAGTCTTTGGGCCTTATTATTTATGCCTTTGAACTCAACTTTATTAACTCAGCAAGTTTTGCAGGTATCTGATGTTGCTGATAAGGAAGTGAAAAAGCTGGAGAAAAGTTTCAAGGAAGGGAAACTTGTTCGCGTCAGGGTTCTTGGATTTAGGCGTCTAGAAGGACTTGCTACTGGGGTTTTGAAGGTACACTTATTTATAGTTGGAAATTATTCTTTTGATTCAAGTGAACTTTAGATGTTGAACTGGTGTTTGTCCAGGGGCAAGATGTGACACACTCTAGTCCGATATACTTGTATGTGGATACCTTAGTTGAAGAACTCTGTCAAGAAGTTACTATTTTGGTTCTTGTACTTGGAACTGGGGGCACAACGCAAATTGCCAACGTTACCTTCCTTTTGATTTGTGTCTTTGCCTCTGTTTTCTGCTTGGTTTTGAGAAGCTTTATGCATTTCTGTGTTAAACCTGATTAAAAAACACCTTTTCTTTATTTACATATCGAATTTTGGTAGAGCTGAAGAGCCCTGTGGCAAGATAAGATGTGTTCCTTGCTTTTCTTTTTCCTTTATTATAAAAGAGGGGAGCGGGGGAGGTCTGAGTAGGGTATTTGAATGTTGCTTCATTTTGTTTCTTGTTATTGAAATCTCAACACATATCTAATGATAGGTTCTCCTTAATTTTAGCTGCAATACTAACACTTTTCATATCTTTTCTTTAATTATGAACAGACCAGTGCATTTGAAGGGTCAGTTTTCACTCATTCAGATGTCAAGCCTGGGATGGTTGTAAAAGCTAAAGTCATTGCAGTAGACAGCTTCGGTGCCATAGTACAATTTTCTAGTGGTGTGAAAGCACTTTGTCCTCTTCGTCATATGTCTGAATTTGAAATTGTAAAACCCAGGAAAAAATTCCAGGTATTCCAGAATAATATAGCAGGTGTTTTCTTTATCTCTTTGGTTTGAACTGTAGAGAGTTAATGATATCTTTTGCAGGTTGGAGCAGAATTAGTCTTTCGTGTTCTTGGTTGCAAGTCAAAGAGAATCACTATTACACACAAGAAGACACTAGTATGGCTCTTTTAATTAACTTGATTCGTAGAGTGTACTTGAACTTATTTTTCTCCTGTTTAGCTCTTTTTTTTCTTTTATCTTGTTTAATCTATTGATGAGTTTCTTAGCTCAAGCATCTCTTATGTATATTGCATCATTTTTCTGTTTATCTTTTTTTTTTTTTTTTTTTGTCTTTTGTTATTTTAATGAGCTTGAGCCTCTTATTAACATTGTGTTAGTATTGTGATATTACTGATATAGAGGGAAAAATGTTTACTTAGTTATCCTAAATGGATACAAAGTTTTGGCATAACCACTTTCAGTTCTTTTCCTAATTGTGGTTTATCCTATCCTATCCTCTCTAAGACTCTAACCTGGTATCTTAAAAAGAGATTATCTGCAAGAAAATAAAATATCAAGAAATTTTGTATATTTATAACAATCAAATTAAAAAAAAAGTCTAGAAGCAAGGAGGCCGGAATCCTACAAGAAGGCCCTTGAGTTTCCAGCCTTAGAGCTTGGGGGAAAATGCTTGAAGAGGGAGATGGGCAGTGAACCAAGGTTCTCAGTTTTAGAGGAACATACACAGGTGAGGAAGACTTTTTTGAGTTCGTGCTTGATTGGATCTTTTTCTAAGTGTGTGGGTTCACCTGAAGCTGTTGAAATTGGGTTGTGGAGGTAGAGGATGTAGAAGATGGTTTGGAAATTTCTCAGCTGGGTGATACTCGTTTCTTGTTTCAGTTTGCGAATGAGAAGACAACCTAAGTTCTCGAAAGAAGATGGTTGGGTGGAAACTTTCTGAGATTAGAAATCTGGGATGAAAAGGTGGGTTGTGTGGTTCTTCGACCTCTTCAAGAAGATTGGGGATTGATGTTGGGGATTTATTGATGCAGTAAGTAGCTTGCACAACCTAACGAGTGCTAGACTTAGTGAAGAGGGTGGGTGGGTAAGCTTCTAGTCTCTTAGGTGGTTGGAGATGGCGAAAAAGACTTACAATTTGGGTCTACCAGGAGTTCAAGCGAGAACTATTGGGTGTGCATGAAAGGGAGGAGGGGAGAAGTTTAAAGGGGAATAGAAGGGTAGGCAAGAGGGGAAGGGTGTTGCAAGAGAGAAGTGGGTGTGGTTACAGCTTGTCGAGATCTATGGGGGAGCTACCGGTAACGGCTAACACAAAATGATTCGATGACAATTTTGAATGGGAAAGAGGGAATTAGGCTAGTAGAGGGCAGAAGGAAAGATATGCCCATGAGATAGAGAACCAGGCCGAAGGAGAAATCATAGCTGGTTCACTAATTATTATGGGTCAGACCGCGAGTTTGTAAAAAGCACAAATCACAACTTTTTGAGCCGACTAGTTCGAACCGACATGGCTGGGTCTTAGAAAACAAATGTCATTTACTCCATGGATGCAAATAATGATGCTCTTCACATGCCGAAAAACATTTAATTGATTGTTAATGGAAGAATTGAAGGTCAAGAGACTGGATGTCATGATTTATCACGGAGAAGGGTTAGGGTTTGGTCGAAAAATAGTGGGGATGGTGGAATGGAGAAAGTGTCGGGATAGGATCCAAAATTCAGAGAAGTCTGACAACCAGAGACATTGTTCTGGCGAGGTTTCATATGTAATTACACTGACAATAGGGATTTACTAGAAGAAGGCGTTGCTGCCTACAAAGTTTGAGGGTGACACAAATATGAGTGTATCAAGGGATGAGGTTGATCTGGTCTGTGTCTTGCCTGTGCTGGAAAAGAACATTGTTATTGTTGGAAAATTGCAACTGGTGCCTTTTGCTCAAGATTTGTGCAAGAATGGAATGGGTAAGATCCAAGGGACTTGTAACAATCCCAAACATACCTTTTTTTTTGAAATAGGTAACTTAATCCCAAACATTGTTTTTTATAAGGAAGTGTTGATTTTTGACAATCAGACTTTCTTAGAAAGGGCGTAGCAACTGGCAACAGTAGTACAGATGTTCGTGGAGCTGATGTGGTGCCGCTAGCCAGCCTTGAAGCTGATGGAATTTTTCCAAGGTGGGTGGGAGAAAAACCAATATTTTTAAGAAATAAAACATGTGTGCTCATGTTGGTTCTAATATCTATAAGAGGATAAGACAAGAAATTAGATTGGGGAAAACATAAACTAGAAGAAAGTCCAACAATTAGGCGAACATTTAATTATTAGAATTGATCCAAGGGAGAAGAAATTGAACTCATACATGGAATCCATTTTAGGATGAACCTAAGAGTAGTACATTTACTGTGACACAAGTGAATACCGCGATGCTTACACAAGGAGTACAATCCTTTATTCATCCATAAACTTCCTTTAAAATGAAGACCAAATGAACTATTTATACGCTAGGTCAATTAGGTAATATGACTAAATGAAATAACCCTAGGCCCTAAAATTAGTTTAATTGCCTTGAGCCTTGTTGTCTTCTTTGTAAATAGCCATTTTAGCACTTTTGAATTTTAAAGTCTTTTTTCCATGCACCTCCACGATACTTTTAAGTTCTTGATGGATGAAAAACTGGCTCCAAATCCATCATTGCCACTTTGGGTGTTGTCATATACTCCCTCCGTTCCTTTTTATATGTCACCTTTTTAGATTGCACTTGCATTAAGAAATTAAGTAACTTTACCCTTCTACCCTTATTTAATGTTTTCTTAAGTCAACTTTTCAATAAATGATGAATATGCTAGATTTCAAAAATTAAAATGCATTTGGATGACTATTTAAATTTTTGAGTTTATTTTCAAAATCAGATTTTATAGAATAGTGAACGGAGAGAGTAATTAATCTATGTATGAAGTACTCCAATGAATATTAATTACTTATTAGTTTTCCTATGTTGGTCAAAGTATATATTTTAAAAACTAATTAACTACTCTATCAAGGGTATAATAGGAAGAATATGGTAATTTATGCATTGATTTCATGAAATGACAAGTATTATGGTTCAACGATTTATAGAAAGGGATGACATATAAAAAGGAACGGAGGGAGTACATAACAGTTTCACAGTACGTGGAAATGAAAAACTAGTTCATTTATAGTGCCTATAACAATCAAAGAATAATGGGCTTAGCAAAAGATAAATGAGTCCCATCTCTTTTTTGGATAAGGTAAAGGTTGGAGTGAGTCCTATTTCAATTATTCATTGCCTCATGAGTGCACGAAGACCCACTTCATTGTTTCTTATACCAAGAAACTAACAAGTAATGCCACGGTACATTAGCATTCTTATTCTTACGTTACTTTGACAACTGTTGTATTTTACAATCTCATTGTACAAAAGGATTTTTATATGATTTTAGCTTTTTGAAAGACGATGTTAGTTAATATGGGTATTGGGTTTATTGGTGTAAGATATGTTGAAGTGGGTTAGTGGTGCATCCTATCCCATTTTTAGTCTTAACTCATTGTTGGCTTGTAAAATTTTCATTATGTTTCAGTTAGACAAAATTGCATTGGGTTGTGTTGGAACCTTCTGTGAAATCCTGTTTTGAGTCTGCACTTATCCTGTGTAAACCCATCCATTTATCTCCTGTACTGCAAAATCCAATTAACTATGTATCCATTCTAGCACTTGCTACTTATCCATTCTATTGTTGCAGCCTCATAATGAATTGGTATTTAAGAAAATTACTCTTAATTATTTGTCATTCCCTCGTACCTTCTCAGAAAACTATTAGTTGTCATTCTCTCATCATTTGGACGTCTCCGACAAATTTTTCTTGGGGTTGTTTGTAGGTTAAATCAAAACTTGAAATTCTTGGTTCTTATGCTGATGCTACTGAAGGACTAACAACACATGGATGGATAACGAAGATTGAAAACCACGGTTGCTTTGTCCGCTTTTACAATGGAGTACAAGGGTTTGCCCCTAGGTAGTCCCTTGCAATTCACCCTTCAAACTATATGCCAATACCTACCACTGTATCTATATTTGGTTATTTTATAATGTGTGGTAATACAATGATTTTAGGCTTTTCTTTTCGCTTTTTATCTGATTATGTTTATATAAATGATAGTACTTTAACTCTGTTCTATTCACTTTCATCTGTTAATCATGATTTACTTCTCTGAGACGCTTAAGTTTGTATTACCTATATGTTCCAAACAACTTTGTTCTCTTCTGAGTTATGAGTTTGTTTTACCAAATCTGTTGGTGTGGACCAATATAATGGCAATTGAATATATTGGTGTAGACTATAATATATTCCAGATTCGAACTCTGTTATTATCTGTATGAGATTACAGAGTTGCTTTTATCCCGAGAACACAGTCGAGTATCAGGATGAGTGTGCAATATATTGGAAATTGCCTTTGTGTCAGCGTTGCTTGCATATTGATAAATTCTTCAAATATGTGCCCTTAGTAAATCTTATTGAATATGTTAACTTTTTAATTTAAAGAAAACTTTGATTAATTCTTCTTCTTTGCGTTCTGACAAAGTGAAATAAGACTAGATATAAATAAAATGAATTGGATGATCTGGGTAAAGGCTACATGTGATTTGAGATTTGTCAGTATATTTCACTCTATGTATTATATAAACACAAAAATATCATGGTTATAGTACTTTCTCTACCCTATTATATGTCTATTGATATTTGTGTGATATTTGTCACATCTTATTGGCACTGACGCGTCCATTTGTGTATCCAGATCTGAACTTGGACTAGATCCGGGGTGTGAAATAAGTTCCATGTATCACGTTGAACAAGTAGTGAAATGTAGAGTTACCAGTTCTAATCCTACTTCACGCCGTATTAACCTCAGTTTCACAACATCCTCAAGGTTTGTTTCTTTTTGGTCTTGGATGCTAGAGCAGTTGTTTTAACAGTGATGTTCCTATTGTTATTGGTACCGTATGTAAATTTTGTGGATCATGAATAGATAGATATCTTGAAATTATTATATTTGGCAGCTCTTTTGCTTTCTTTATGGTAGTTCGGTAGAGTTGGTGTCTGTTGAATCATTGAAATCTTTAGACTGGAATGTTTACTGCAACTTTCAAGCTTTTCTTCAAGAAGAGCCGCTTTATTGCCATGTTGATCTGTAATATGTACCCTTGCCCTTCACCCCTGTGGCTTGTTTATGAGATTGCGTTTCTGGATTGCAGTTTTTGATTAAATAATGATTCCTCCATTTATTTGAATGTTAATGCCAGAGTATTCAGCAATGAACTCGTTAAACCAGGAAATGTTGTTTCTGGAGTGGTTGAACGAGTGACTCCGGATGCAATCGTCCTAGATGTTACTGCTCAGGGTCATTTTAAGGGCACAATCTCACCTCAACATTTGGCTGATCACAGTGGTGAATATCATCCATTGAATCCTTTGTTTCTCTGCAATTGCTTTTACTGTTTTATGATTTCCCTGCATATTTTCTTATGTACTTTCTGTACCAATTAGGCAGTTAATATTGTTGTTTTTACCGCTTGCAGGCCATGCTGAGTTGATGAAGTCCGCCTTGAGGCCTGGTTATGAGTTTGATCAGCTTTTGGTTCTTGGTACTTTCTCATTCCTACATCCAGCTGTATTCAGTGATATCTTTAGTTAATAACTGCTCATTTCCAACCATTCTTTTCCATAGCTCACTTTTCAGTTGTCCTGTAATTTTGTAGTATTTTATTTGTTGGATAGACATAACTAATAGTTTTACTGAGAAGAGGCCAAAGTGGTAGTATGCCAATACAATAATACCAAAAAGATGGTGTCGTTAATCTAGATAAGGTGTGTCATTGAGAGCAGAGCTTATCATTGGTCCAGTATGAAAACTGAAAAGTAGAAGAGGTGAAACAGAATTCTAGGTTTTCTTGTTGCATTCTGCAAAGTCAAGTACCAAATACTGATTTAATCATTATTGCTGTAGATGTTGGAGTTGGAGATGCCCATTATAATACGTTATATTAATGCTGCAGTCGACTTTATATCCTCTTGTTATTTATTCTTGTTATTATGCGATTCTTCTGTAATTTGACAGACTACTGTTGATAGTCTAACCTGTGGTATTTCTATGTTCTTCTAGTTTTTGGGGCTGCATTAGAGTGTGTGCTTAAACATGGTACTTTGCACTGACTAGATATTTGTTTGGGTCTTTGATGTTTGTAGACGTTGAGGGAAGCAATTTAATACTCTCTGCAAAACATTCTCTTGTGACCTCAGCTCAGCAACTTCCGCTGGATGTCAATCAAGTCCATCTTAACTCTGTGCTGCATGTAAGAACATACTTATTAGTTTTTGAGTTTCTTTGATCCCTCCTTTCTAGATAAGTTAGGCAACTGTATATAATCCAATGGCAAGGAACTGAGACACAATTTGTCTCTGTCTTTCTCCCTTTCTTGTGGGTGGGCATGGTTCTTACAAAACTGTGATTGTTCATGACCATAGAGATCACAACAGATAAAGCTTTTCTTTTGAAATGCTTAAAGCATTAGTAGGTTGGTTTATTGACCATGATATTACTTTCTGGTGATTCCACTTATCCGCTAACTACAGCATAACTTTTTTTCATCCAGGGGTATATTTGTAATATAATTGAAAGTGGTATCTTCATTCGCTACCTTGGGCGCTTGACTGGGTTTTCTCCAAGAAACAGGGTATATACTTCTTGCAGTAAATATATTACCTTCACGATTGTCTCTTTTATTTGGACACAGTGCACAATATGATCAATAAAAATTGCTGAGTTATCACCATTTTGTTTTTCATGAAGGCTACTGATGACAGAAGATCCAGTCTTTCTGAAGTTTACCAGATTGGACAGTCTGTTCGCACTAACATTATTGATGTAGGTCAACAGTTTGGTAAAGTGAAGCTTTAGTATGTTATACTTTTGGGATTCCCAGTGAAATTTTGTTTCTTCCCTTCCCTCTCTTATCCAGGTCAGCAGTGAAACAAGTCGAATTACAGTTTCTTTGAAGCAGTCTATTTGCTGTTCAACAGATGCATCCTTTATTCAAGAATACTTCCTTGTGGAGGAGAAGGTAATTACTGACCGTGAATCCTATGTTGCAGAACATCTCTGCTGATCTTTTGACTGGCAATATATTCCTGTTTGCTTGTCATACACAATAATTTTATTATCTCTTGCATATTTTATATTACGTCATGGAATGTGCATCTGAAATTGGTTGGAAAAAAACTATCAGAACATAGAACAAACATTTTGGAAATCTGTTAAAATTACTGTATGGGCCTTGTGTAGGCAGATTTTCTGCCGTTATTAAGGGAGGGACTTCCTGTCTGATAGTGCATTTGAAACTTCCTAATTTGCTGTAAATCCTTTTCAATTGGGTTAAATGAAATTCACTTCAAATCTTTTGCCCATAGGCTGAGTTATGTTATATATTATTCAACTTTGCCCTAAATTTATCAGACTTTTTCCATTTGATTTATCTTCACCTACTTCTTGTTCTTGGTTGTGTTCATCTGGACTGGAAAGTAAAATGTCATATGTTCTTATGAATTGCCTGTTTTGACTACGAAGTTTTGGAAGTACCATAGATTTCCATATTGTAGCCTTTGACTTGAATGATCAAAGACTGTTACGGTCTCTGCTCTCATCTGTTTTATCATTTATCCTGTGTGCTAAGGTCATGCATTGGAGTCACTAGTGTCATCATTGTTCCATGTCAGTAGAAATGCTTTTTCATTACTAGAGTATCCCATAAACACACTTAAACTCATAATAATAAGTAATCAATGCCCATTTGCAAGTTTTAAGCAATCAATGCTTAAAGAATCAGGTGATATTTTCTTTTGCTACTACAAATATGACATGTTTACAGGATCTCTGTCCGCAATCAGATCTTGTTATATAAAAGGTGATGTAGGGAATACTCTTTTCTCTTAGAATCTAGATCAGTTTGAATGGATCTTTGTTCATCTTTCTATGCTATCAGATTGCCAAGCTGCAGTCGGTGGACTCTGGAAGTTCTGACTTAAGATGGGTGGAGCAATTTAATGTTGGTAGCACTGTGAAGGGAAAAGTTCATGAAATAAAGGAATTTGGTGTTGTAGTAAGCTTTCAGAAATATGATGACGTTTTTGGTTTTATTTCCCACTATCAGTGTAAGTCCCTTTGAAACATTAATTAACCAGTTATATTTTGTTGCCTTGAGAACTAATATTAAGTAAATGATGTTCTTTTCAGTAAGTGGACTCCCTGTGGAGACTGGCTCAAGTATTCGCACAGCAGTACTTGATGTTTCCAGGATAGAACGCCTGGTGGATCTGTCTTTGAAGCCAGCTTTTGTGAATAAATCAAAGAAAGAGACCACTAATAGTCAAGCCCAGAAGGTTAATTTTGAATTTGCTATTTCATCGTTATGCTGTACCATTCATTCTCTTGGTTTTATTCTCTTCATTAAAGAGCTTTTTTGAAGAAAAAGTAATACCTTCTTGCTTTCATACTTTACTTATTTTATAACCGAGAGATTCCCGAGGGCCAGTGTGCACAGTTAGAAATTTGGTGGAAATGGCCTGTACCTCTATCCTTTTCTACTTACTACTAAGATACCAGGCTTTGGTTTGCGGCAGGGTTCCAGCCTGTGATGGGCGGCTAACCCACACATCACAAGCTGGGCTGTTTTCGTACTAATTCTTCCGAGGAAAACTATTAGTTTTTTCTATAAACATTGTATTTTATTTTCTTGTTTTATCTTGCATCTATATTGGTTGCACAATGCTACTTTTTCTTTTTCATATATTTGATTCTTTTACCTTTTTAAACAGAAACGCAAAAGGGAAACACTAGGAGAATTGGAAGTAAATCAAACTGTAAATGCAGTTGTGGAGATTGTTAAAGAAAATTACTTGGCAAGTCTTTCAGTTTTTTTTTTTTTTGGCTGTATTCTGTCTAACTTCGATCCATAGGTGTGCTTAACATTTTCACTTTACCAGGTTGTTTCACTGCCATCATACAATAACACTCTTGGATATGCATCACGAGCTGATTACAATACTCAAAATCTCCCTCCCAAATCATTTACCAATGGAGAAAGGTAATAAGATCTGATAATTTCTGCGTTACTGAAAAAATAAAACCTGATAATTCCTATTCTATTTGTCTTTATTGGACCTAACTCAATGCCAAAAGCTAGCTCAAGTGGTGAGGATTGCCCAAGCCATATAAAGAGACCACCTATTCTATAAGATCCAGATGTGGAACTCTTTAACACCTCCCCCAGCACCACGAATGGACATCGGTAGCGTGGACAATTTTTAACATGGGGCCCAACATCGGGAAACGAGAATTTGGATGGGTCCTGCTACAAAATCATGTAAAGAAATGAATTTTGGGTCTAACTCAACCCAAAAGGGTGAGAATTACGTAAGCCATATAAAGAGACCGTCCATCCCATAAGAAGAGAGATGTGGGACTCTTCAACAAAAGTGATGTATAGAAATTTTGACGGTAAAGCAAATGAGACGTGGATCTTAGATCATGGGGGTAAATGCTGTGAATTAAGCACCCAAGATGTGACCTAGTGGTCAATGAAGTGGGTTGAAAATTATGAGGTCTCATGTTCAAATTCCAGCGGAGTCAAAAACATTAGGTGATTTCTTCCTATCTATCCAAACCTTGGTGGATAGAGTTACTAGATGTTGATGCTGGTGGGAGGTAGCAAATACCCCGTGGAATTAATCGAAAATGTTGCAACTTTACATCACTGTGAGCTAGGACCTCACATGTATCACTAGACTTGGGAAGGAAGTAAAGTGAATCAGAAATTTCAGAGTAAAACTTGCTTCGACATGGTTGCAATTTATGCTGTGACACGCAAATGGCTGGATGAGGTAGCTATGATATAGATGAGTTGATATGATCGAAAGGGAAAAAGCATATTGAAGAATCTTGTTGTATGGTTTCACGTGAAATATGGAATAATCTATATATCTAGCAATGCCAATTTTTCCCTGTAATAATCCTTAAGAAGTGGGAACTTGGTGAACATTCGATGTGCTTTTACCATGGGTAGAAATGTAGGAGAAACCATCTTTGTATGATGTGTGCGCTAATGCCAGTCAGAAGATATAGCTAACCGATACTTGAATGGAAGAATACAGAAGAGAAGGCTACCACGGAATTTGAATCACTTTGGGAGTGGACGTCAGGAGTGTACACATCTTTCTATCTAGTATGAAATATAAGGGGATTTCAACTTCTAAGTCAAGGCTCAAGAAGTATTAGTATAATTATGGGACATGCCAAAATTAGAATCTTATTTTGGGAACTAGTTGCGTAAGGGAGGGGGGGAATTGTTGTCTACCGCTACAAGTTGCTTAGAATTTCCTTTCCATATTGCTGTAGAAGAATGTACTCATTCTTACTTCATTGATGTACTATCCAATTCCAGCTTCATGCTACTGTGCTTTCTATTTTATGGATAGCTAAAGTAGGCCATTTTTATTTGATGCTTGCTATTGTGATTTCTATTTTTTAATTCGTTTTTCGTTAATGTAGTGTCATTGCCACTGTTATGGCCCTTCCTTCTCCTTCAACAAGTGGGAGACTGCTGCTGTTGCTTAAGTCTATCAGTGAAGCTATTGAAACGTCAAATTCCAAGAGGGCTAAAAGGAAATCTGGTTATAATGTCGGATCGCTGGTTCAGGCAGAGGTATGGGTGTCTTTCTTGGCAATAGTTACTCTTCTGCACGAAGGATTCAGATCACAAATTAGCCCGGGACTATATTTTATCTTTTCAATTAACTGCAGATTACTGAAGTAAGGCCACTTGAACTGAGACTAAAATTTGGGTCCAGTATCCATGGGAGGGTGCACATAACAGAGGTAAGAAATTACTTGATGACTTCTTCTCAAATGAATCTGTAATGATACAATGAGTTCCCCTCTCCACCTTCGAGTTCCTCCCATTCGCAATAGAAAAAGAAAGAAAGTATACCTGATAATAGTAATCCTTGCCTTCTTTAAAGAAATAAGAAAAGTAGTAAAAAATAAATGTAACTTAATTTTTGTGTTCCTTAACTTGTCTCTTTCAATTCTTGATGAATAGGCATCAGATGACAATTATGCTGAAGCTCCATTTAGTAACTTCAAATTTGGGCAGACTCTTACTGCAAGGATCATTTCAAAGCTCAATATGTCAGGAAGTGTTAAGAGAGGCTATCAGTGGGAGCTATCCATTAAACCATCCACACTTACAGGTGAAATGATAACATGGCTAAGTATGACATGAGACCTTTTTGGTTTTTGCCGACTAGTACCTCGTATGGATTCCCATCACTTGAGTGGCTTCTATCTCGCCCATTCTGAAC
>JAJOOS010018270.1:0-17728 GCA_029582725.1 Solanum chiquidenum | reverse complement strand
CTTGATCTAGGACTCATCTTCATCCTAGAGTCAATTTCAAAGGATTTTACAATGTTTTCAAAAAGTGACTAAAATCTTGTTTTTGAATTCTATCAAGGTTCTTGCTTGAAAATGATTTGAAACATTGGGATATGGGTTAATTGATGTTTGTTTGTGGTTTTTGAATGAAATACTCCATGAACCCTTGTCTTTTACAAAACCCTAAAATTTGTTATGAACTGGGTCTATTTCTATAATTTCAAAGTTGATGGAACTATATGTAAAGTGAATTGTATTGATATATCTTGTGTTGCGTAATGTTTATTTATGAATAATTGTTTATAATGGATGTATTAAGAGTGGTAAGCCTTATGGGTGAAGTATTGGTGATTGCTTGGATTTTGGCTATGGCTTTGGGTTATGGTAAGAAAGCTTGAACTCTCTCTATTGAGTTGATTGTTGTTGGTAGATTGAATACACCTTTGGTGAAAGTGTTATATCTTATTGTTGTGTGGTATTGTTGTGAAATGTAGCCATGAAGGCATTGGTGAAGTTGTTGTATACTGTAGGAATATTGTATTATTGTGAATTGAGGCCATGAAGGGCATTATATGAGTGTCATTATATTGATGTGTTATTATACATATATGAGGCTATATGTAAAGTCTTGTATGAAGCTATATGTAAAGTTTGTGTGAAGCTATGATGTGAAGATGTTCTAATGGTATTAATGTGATATTGTATAAAGTATTATTATGCTAATGTGAAAGCATGTTTCCCTTGAAATGGTGATATGTGGTGATGATGGACTATGATGAGTCTTAATAAGATGATGTTGTAGCTCATATGCTAGACTTGAGTATCTTGTCTTGTGTCATGAAAGCTTGATTGTATATGAATGTTTGGTTGGGCTATGACTTAGTAATGAAGCTCTTCCTATAAATGCTAAAAGAGAAATTCTAGGCCAAGACTTGAATTGGTAGACTTAAGCATAGTGCCTTTGCATGAGTCTAACTTTCCTAAGTAAATGTATAACCTTGAAGGATGGGCCTTAGGGTGATGTTCCCTTCTTCAGTGAAATTATAGACTTTGAGATGGACGGAGTCGGAACGGCATGAGAATCCTTATCTAAGAAAGTCACATGAGCTATCCTTATGAACCTAGATTGGCTATGACTAAGAAATGGGGACTTTCTTGGGAAGAGGTACTATGAGTTTGTTGAACTAGAAAAGGAACCCTCTCTACTACATATGTGATTGAATACTCTATGGAAACCAAGGCTAAGCACCGAGTGGATGTGGCTAGGATGGTGGCCTAGTTGAGCATGAGATTAGGCACAATGAACATCCTTGGACATCTCTTAAACCATTTGCCAACATGGGTTGCTTTCAGTTCTACCCTTGGCAAGTAGAACAACCTCCACAGAGTAGGATAGACTCTGGATTCCATACCTTGCTAGTGTGGTCTATGTCGGTTTAGGTCTATTTCCATCATATGGAATGTGCACTCTAGTATTGGATAGGTTCTACAACGTGTAGGTAGTAGTATAGGATGCTATCTACACATGGCACAAGTAGGTTTAGAAGATACTAAAGTGAGTTCCCTAAGCCTTAGGGCTATTATGTGATTGTCCCTTATATGCTTGTGTATCTCTTAAATGGTCTATAAAGAATGTTGACTTAGTATGTTATAATGTAATGATAAAACCCTTGTCTATGGTAACTCTTAGGAACACTTAGGTGTATATGAATAGGTTGTATGGGCGGTCACTACACTATTCACTTAAGTGTGGCTTAGGGTGACTTCAGATAGAGGATTAAATGGTAATGAAGGAATTACTTTGCTATCATGTTTAAGTATTGTAAACTTGTGTTAATTGGGTTGTAAATGATATGAATATGGTCTTATTTGTGAATGGTGACTTGAAATGTGGGTTTGTGCTTGTGGTTGCAAAGGTTTGTTAAAGAAGGTCTTAAAAGAATATATTCCTTGTAAATGTCCATTGTGCATGTTTTGTTGCATGGTCATCATACTTAGTACTTATTCTACTAATTCCATATTTTTCTATTGTTACAAGTGTAGTTGGTTGAAAGTGAGGAGATCTTTTGAGGAAGCTTGGGATATCGACTCTTCTCAAGAAGCTTGGTATGTCCTCATATATTCGAGGACATAGTTGTTACCTTTCTAGTATTTCCACTTAGACATTGGATAAAACTTATATTTTGTTGTAAGGGGCCGTGTCCCTAAGATGTTCTATTCGTGTCTAAGATGGTACATGAGACTCAGAAATTCTACTTCCTTAAATTTGAAAGATTTTATGAGTATTATGGATTTGTCTTAAAAAGTGTTTTTATTCCTTACGGTTTTTATTACCGAATGCGATGAATGAATGCTAGGGTTTGTATAAGACCTCCGAGAGGTCGAATATGCATGTAACGACTAGGAGGTGC
Organism: Solanum chiquidenum; assembly: GCA_029582725.1. Classification (NCBI taxonomy): domain Eukaryota; kingdom Viridiplantae; phylum Streptophyta; class Magnoliopsida; order Solanales; family Solanaceae; genus Solanum; species Solanum chiquidenum. Next base: position 15,299 of record JAJOOS010018270.1, on the reverse strand, counting down.
TCTCGGGTCGTTAAAATAATGCTTAGTACCGAGTGGATATGGACAATGAGGTAAAGTACCTTCCGTCAATGCAATATGTCGGGTCATCTAAAGTGAACTCATGAGATGGAAGATCCTCCGCCAATGCAATAAGTTGGGTTTCTATTAGCAATATCCCTATCCCATAACTATGTGACAACATAGGACTTAGCTAGTGGATCCACCTAAAAGCTAATACATTTAGTTCTACCTTAGGCAAGTAGGACACCTTCTTTCGGTATGGTCTATGTCGGTTATGGCTATTCTTCCCTAAATGAGACATAAACTAAACTATGACCTCTTGGTGAGTTTACTTAGTAGGAGTGGTGGTGTGGGACTTTACTTTTACATGCACAAGTAGACTTAGTAGGATGTTATGGGATGGTTCTTCTATGTTATGATGAGACATGATATGCATGACTAAGGTACCTTCAAGGGAGTACTTAGTATAGTTGGTATGAAGGGATGTCAACCATACATTGCACAAGTGTTCCTTAGGGGTTGCTAAGGTATGCATGTTACCATGTTATGAGTACAAATGTGATTATATCTTGTCTTTTACATTGAAAGTGAATGTTGGTTTCAAAAACTTTATAAATACATGCTTTTAAACTAAAACGTCCTTTTTATCATAATTAACGGATTTTATGCATGTTTCCATACTTAGTACATAATTGTGCTAACCCCTTATCCTTCTACATTTTGATAGGTGTAGGTTCCAACTAGTTGACTTACACTCTCCTTTCTTGAAGAAAACTTGGATTCCTTATCTCCAAGTTGTGGTGAGTCCTCAAGTTCGAAGACGGATTATCCATTTCTTAGATCCTATTGTACTTCTTATATTGAGACTTTATTGATGTAAAGGGCTAAGCCCCAAACTTTGTATTCCTATGTTTTAGATGGTGTATGAGACAAAGTCTAGATTCCTATGATTTTTCCTTTATGAAAAATGAAGCTGGACTTCTACTATAAAAGTTTTAGTTTTTTCCACATTATTTCTATGTCTGATGTTATAATGATGCTAGAGGCGTGTACGAGACCTCTTCAGCGTGAAGTACGATGTGTCTCTTCTAGGATGTAACTCCGGGTCATGTCACTGAGACCGCTGCAAGAGGTTCTTAACAACATGTTTTGAACAACCCACATAGGGTGGTGGAGGAACATAAAGGAGTGGAAGAGATAACTCCTCCCCACCACCAACCACTAGCTCCAAGGGTCGAGCACAACAACCAGGTCAGAGAGTGTTCAAAAAGGATAACTTAGACTTAGATGGAGCTGGAGCCACTGGAGAAATATTGTTGCCTGCATTACCTCCAGGGATGAAATTCATAATCACCAACAAGATGATTCAGCTGATCAACTTTAACGGAATATTCAAAGGGACAGCTGGTGATGATGCTCATCAGCATGTAATGAACTTCGAAGAAATCTGCAAATCATAGAAAATCCCTAGGTTAAGTAAGACTGCTATGAGACTGAGGTTAATCCCATTGTCTCTTACTGGAGAGGTGATAAACTGGTTGAATGAGATGCCGGATGACTCTATCAGGACTTGGAATGAGTTAAACGAGACCTTCCCAAAACAATTCTATCTGAGTCACAAGAGTTGTAGATGAAGGATGAAATAAGAACACATAAGCAACGACTAGGGGAAGCAATTCATGATACTTGGTGGAGATTCACCCAAAAGCTGATGAAATGCCCAAACCATGGTCTTACAGAAAGACATTTAAACCAGGCATTCTATAGATCATTAAATTATGTTACTAAGCATGTTGTTGATGCAATGTTTGGAGGATCCTTCATGATAAAACCATTTCCATAAATAGTGCAAATAATGGATGAAGTCTCCAAGAATAATAGAGCATGGCACACCAGAGATTCTGAAGTTGGAGATCTGGGGTTCACATTCGATCTTTCAGTTGAACAAAAAAAGCGGGAAGAAGAAAGAGATCAGGACATTGACTTATATGAGGAGGACAAATACTTGGGAAATCAAGGTAATTTTTGGAATTAGAACTCGGGAAACCAAGGATATAATTCTGGAAATACAGGTCGAGCTACTCTAGAGAGGGGCAGTATGACAGGCCAGCAAATAGAGAACAAGGCAACTGGCAAAACAGAGATGGTTACAGGAATGGCCACAGTGGTTTTTGTGTTCCCCTAGGTAATAGAGATCATGCAAGGGGTAGTTTTAGTGGGTCTAAACTAGAAGATATATTGGCTAAGGTGTTGCAAAAGGTGGAATCAACTGATGCATGTGTGAAATAAATGAAGGGTGACTTCTCAAGCATGAGTCAACTGGTGGATTCACAGACTACATCCATCAAGAAGATAGAGCAACAATTGAGACAACTATCAGCATCACTGAACAATAGAAAGAATGGTGCACTACTAACTGACACTATCTCAAATCCCTAGAAATATGGGCACTACATGGCCATTACCACCAGAAGCGGTAAGTTTATTAATGAGCAAAAATCTGCAGGTACTGAGCAGGAACATAGTATAAAGGGAAATGAAAAACAAGAGGTTGAATCTGAACATGTAGATGATATAAAAGAGGTTGAACTAACAGTAAATCCAGTAGAGGTAAAAGAAAAAGAAGTAGAGGAAACTTTGCCTTTACAACAGATACCAAGACCACCTCTTCCGTGCCCCCAAAGGCTCAAGAAGAAAGCGGAAGATGGGAAGTTATCAAAGTTCATAACTATGTTGAGGCAGATATTAGTGAACAACCCGTTGGTGGAAGCTCTTGAGCAGATGCCAGTATATGCTAAGTTCATGAAGGACTTAGTCACAAAGAAAAAAGATATAAGGTTTGATCTAACTGAAAATATTCATCATTGTAGTGCTATTACTACAAGGTCTCTGGTGTAGAAAAAGAAGGATCCAGGTGCATTCACTATAACTTGCACCATCGGATCATTTGAGTTTGCAAAGGCTCTGTGCGATCTAGGGACAAGTATAAATATGATGCCTTTGGCCAATTACAAGCAACTGGGCTTGGGGGTTCCAAAACCCATTACGATGAGGTTGATGATGGTAGATAGGTCAGTGAAGCGGCATGTGGGTATCTTATGTGATGTGCTTATAAAAGTGGATAATTTTATTTTTTCCAGCAGACTTCGTGTTTCTTCATTGTGAAGTGGACTTTGAGGTTCTCATAGTTTAGGGAAGGCCATTTATAGCTATAGGTCGAGCTTCGGTTGATGTTGAGAGTGGCGAGCTGTAATTCAGGCTCAACAATGAGGAGGTAAAGTTTAAGATTTGCAGGTGTATGAAGCAATCACAAGACATGAATACGGTGTCTGTGATAGAGGTCTTTGATGAAAGGGAGATGGAAGCTACTATTGAGGAAAGGTTTGTTGTTGAAACATTGGCAATCATGCTAATGCATTTTGAAGAAGACTACCAGAATTATTATGTGGAGACTGTAAATTCTCTACAAGGCATGGGAGCACATTCTTATGCTCTAAAGAAATCTGACCTGGATCTGAAAAATAGGCCAAATCGTCCATAAAATCCATCCATTGAGGAGCCATTTGTACCGGAACTTAAACAATTTCCCAATCACCTAAGGTGTGTCTTTTTGGGTGCTAACAATATTTTGCCAGTAAATGTGGCTGGAGATTTGAATGATGAACAGGTGCAAGCGGTGATTAGAGTTTTGATAAGGTACAAAAGGTCAATTAGGTAGACCATTGTTGATATCATTGGGATACCTCAGGGTATCTGCATTCGTAAGATTCAATTTGAGGAGGACTGCAGTCCGAGCATAGAGCACCAGAGGAGGTTAAATCCACCAATCAAGAAGTGGTTAAAAAGGAAATCATAAAGTGGTGGATGTTGGGGTGGTGTACCCCATTTTTGACAGTCATTGGGTTAGCCCAGTGTAGTGTATGGCAAATAAGAGTGGTATAACAGTGATAGCTAATGCAAAGAACGAGATTATTTCAGAGACACCAGTCACTGGATGGAGAGTTTGCATGGATTACGAAAAGCTGAACAAGTGGACCTTGAAAGACTTTTTCCCAATCCCATTCATGGGCTAGATGCTTGACAAGTTGGCTGGTAAAGGGTGGTACTGTTTCTTAGGTGGATACTCTGGGTACAACCAGATATCAATTGCTCTTGAAGATCAGTAAAAGACTACCTTTACATGTCCTTATGGTACTTTTGTGTTCAAACGCATGCCATTTAGATTATGTAATGCATCAACAAATTTCCAGATGTGTATGATCTCCATCTTCTCAAAAATAATACAGGACACTCTGGAGGTATTCATGCATGATTTTTCTGTGGTAGGTGACACATTTGATGATATTTTATTAATTCCTAGCAGGGCCTTACAACTATGCGAGGAAGCTAATTTGGTGCTGAACAGGGAAAACTGACATTTCATGGTTAAGGAAGGCATAGTCCTAGGCCATAAGGTATCATAGAAGGTACTGGAGGTAGACAAACAGAAGTTTGAGGTAATTGAAAAGTTTCCCCCACCTAACTGTGTGAAAGGTATTCGAAGTTTTCTAGGCCATGCAGGATTCTACAGGAGCTTCATCAAGGATTTCTCAAAATTTGCACATCCCTTGTGCAAGTAGATAGAGAAAGAGGTGAATTTTTTCTTTGATAATGCACACCTGAAACCTTTGAATGCATGGAAAAGAAGTTGGTATCTGCCCTAGTAATCATTGGCCCAGATTGGGTGTAACCATTTGAGGTGATGTGCGATGCCAGTGGTACTGCTTTGAAAGTTATGTTGTGGCAGAAGCACAACAGGTTCTTTCACCGGTCTACTATGCCAACAAATCACTAGACGAAGCACAACATAACTACATTGTTACTGAACATAAACTACTCGTTGTGGTATATACTTTTGAGAAATTCAGGGGCATACTTGCTGGGTACTAGAGTGATAGTCCACACAGATCATGCATCACTATAATATCTCATGGCCAAGAAAGATGCAAAGCCAAGATTAATCAGATGGGTGATGCTTCTTCAAGAATTTGACTTTGATGTCAAAGACATAAGAGGTTGTGAAAATCAGGTGTCTGATCACCTGTCTAGACTAGAGGGAGAAAAGAAGGAGGAACTTAAGCTACACATAAATGACTCATTCCCAGATAAGCAGGTATTAGCCACCACTTTTGATCTCATTCCTTGGTTAGCTAACTTTTCTAACTTTCTTGTCCACGATTTGATGCATGAAAGGCTAACATTCGAGTAAAGGAAGAAATTCCTATATGATGTTGGAAAATATTTTTGGGATGAATCATATCTCTACACAGTGTGTGCAAATAATATCATCAGGCGATGCATTCCTGAGGCTGAGATAATGCATATCTTAGAAGCCTTTCACTCCTCTACAGTATGTGGTCATCATGGAGGTGCCCAAAGAGCTCACAAGGTACTTCAGAGTGGGTACTACTGGCCGACAATCCATCAGGACTCAATTGATCAAGTCAAGAGGTGTTATGTGTACCAGAGGCAAGGATCTATCTCTCATCGGCACGAATTGCCAATGACACTCATTTTGGAGGTGAACTATTTGATGTGTGGGGAGTTGACTTCATGCGACCATTTGTGAGCTCCTATGGACAAACGTACATACTAGTGGGAATAGACTATATGTCCAAATGGGTTCAGTCAGTTGCTCTACCTGAAACTAATGGTAAAAGTGTCGCTGGTTTTCTGAAGAAGAACATATTCTCAAGGTTTGGTACACCTAGAGCAATTATCAGTTAAGAAGGCTCCCATTTCTGCAATAAAGTGTTTAGTGCACTTTTGGCTAAATATTGCGTTCAACAACATAAGGTGGCAACACCATATCATCCGCACATAAGTGGCCAAGTGGAGGTATCGAATCGATAGATCAAGGCAATTTTCGTAATGACAATGAATGGCAAAAGGATAGATTGGGCAAGAAAGTTGGATGATGCTCTATAAGACACCTATTTGTATGTCTCCATATCAGTTGGTGTTTGTAAAAGAATGTCATTTGCCTGTTGAGCTGGAGAATACGACACTCTGGGTACTAAATAAATTGAACCTCTGTTGGAGTGAAATAGCGAACCTAAGACTAGATCAGATCAATGAGATGGAGGAGTTTCTTCTGAGGACTTATGAGAGGTCTGCTCTGTACAAGGAAAGGATGAAGCAGTATCATGACAAGAATATTGTGAAAAGGACCTTCAGTCCTGGTGACTTGGTGCTTCTTTTTAACTCTAGACTTCATTTGTTTCCTAGGAAACTAAGATCTAAATGGTCTGGACCATTCAAGGTTACTCAGGTGTTTTAGTCATGTGCTATTGAGCTTGAAAATGATAATAGTGAGAGGTTCAAAACAAATGGTCAGCGCATCAAATCATACATAGGAGTCTAGAGGAAGTGAAAGTAGTGGAGGAATAAAAATTTGATGAAGTCTGAGTAATCAAGTAATCCGTGTCGCGCCACGACGTTAAATTGTGCACAGCTTGGGAGGTAACACAAGATTGTAACTGTAATAGGTAGTTTTTATTTTACCATTTTTTCATTGATTTTACAGTGTCATTGTGTGCTGGTGTGTGCAGGAAAGAATTGGACAAATAAGTGAGGAGATGGGCTCAGGAAGCCCTTCACGGGCAGTCTCACGGGTCATGGTGATGACCACGAACTTCATCATGGTCTGTCTCAGTCACCAGCATCCTAAATGATCTATTCAAAAATGCAAGAAATAGGTTCACGGAAGGGTTTATGGTCCATCAAACTTTGTACGGACCGTTTAGCCTCTCGTGAACCTCAGGTTAGGTATCTCGCTTAAGTAAAGTTCACGTGCACTCCCACGGACTGTGGTGCTCTTCACAAGCTTCATCTCGGTGCATCATATTTAGTCCAGTAGTACCAATTTCCCCGACCCGACCCACATCAAATTAAAAGATTTTAAATCATTTTATATACTACCTAAAGCGCCAAGGGTCGAACTCCTCTCTCTCTTCCCTCATCTATAACGGTTCCTAACACTCCTAAATGATGAGTCATCTCTAATAACACCACAATCAAAGCAAAGATTCAAAACCCTTAGTGTAGTACCAAGAAACCAACGTGAAGTGCATTTTTTCTGTTGGGTAAATCTTTTTACCAAATTCGAAGTAAATATATACTAACTTATTATAAGTTTGATCTTATTGATAGGCAAGTTAGAATTACCTTTTTTTAGGCGAATTCTGGCATCATTATGTGATATATTGTTGATGTTGGTCATGTATTGTTATGGGTATGTTGTAATTGGGTGAAACCAATAATTTGTGTTGTGGGTATGATTCAATTGTGTGGGCTAATGATGTATGATAATTTAAGTGTGAATGTGAGTCCAAATTGTGTAAGAATAGTATGCCTCTACCAGTTTACCAATAAATTTGTTGAAGTTGAAAAAGATGATTGTTTGTATATGGGTATGATTGTATTAGAAAAAAATTGCTCGTCTCTAAATCACGATTGTTGAGAGTCAATAGAATAGTATCCACATGTGCTAAAATGTCTCAAAAAAATTTGGATTGTGTAGTGCTACTTGATAAAATCTGTCATCAGGTGCATATCGAGTGAGAGGTCATTGTAAATTGGCTTAAGTGTAAGTCCACGAAGGACCTCACGGATTGTGAAGGGAGTCACGGGCCATTAAAACTCTTGTGGTCCTCACTTAGCAAAGATGCGCTCACTATCTAAGGTCATAAGGGTCATCACGGACCATGGTTCACTTTACAGACCGTGAAGGCCTCTGTGAACCATACTCAGTACATTCCCCTGCTGCACATTGGTTCTATACTTTGTCCACGAGAGGCACCATGGTACCCACCACGTCCCGTCTTGGCCTCCGTAATAAAATAATGTTTTGTTTTTAGTTAGTTTCTTTGCAGTTAATTCTGTTTTCATTTTGAATATGTGGCGATTCCTAATGATAAATTGGGTGACGACATTCTTTGGGCAAGGCATCATGTTGTACTTACACAGGGGAAGTCTGAGTACCCGTTAATGTATCATTTTACTTGTTCAATTGTAATATATTTTTTTTCTTATCAGGTACTATGGGGTCCCAAAGAAAGACTGCAGCTCCACATCCCTGACCACCTCCCTCTCCAACACACAATGATAACACCTCGGAGTCTAGTAGCTCAGTGGTACAAGGAAATACTACAATGAAGGAGCACTCTCCTCGAGCTGCTAGATCACGGACGGTGGAAGCCATTCATCAGGACACTTTTTCCCAGTCTGAAGAGGAATGTAGTGGATCCGAAAGAGGTGAGGAATCTAGTAGTGGTTCCCAAAGTGGTGAAGCATCTGGTAGCGGTTCTGGAAGTAGTGAGGAGTCTACTAGAAAGGCTCTCAGAAAAATTCAACTGCATTTCCACCGGAGGTAGGGGTGGAACCCCAAATGGGATCACAGAAAGAGGCAGGTGATGAAGAGGTAGATGACAATGACAGCACCGAAGCCGAAATTCTCCAATATGTTAACCTACATGAACCTGAACCGGTAGTAAGACAACAACTCATTGATTGCTACCGTTCTATGTGGACTTTGGGCAGGTCGGAGGACTTCTTCAAGAATGGGATTGTGTCCAAGTCAGGCAAATTAAGTAACCGACCAGTCATACCAGAGACTAGAGTAGTGGTATCAGATATCCAAGTATTTCCATATATCCATAGAACTTTCCAAGGACATCACTTCGGATGGATGAACAACTCTCCGGGGGAGTTCTCGTGCCACGTACCCATGAATTTCATGCCTCATGTGGAACAACTCTGATGAATTTTGTTGATGATACTAAAACTACAAAGGGGGACCAAAAGATGTTTGCCAACACATGGGAACCAATAAATTCTGTATTGGTGAGGGTCACATCTGTTGCAATATTTGAGGCCACAATCAACAGGATGTTACATGGTCCAGCTTACACACCACCAGCCTTAGTTAGCCTTCTCGAAGGTAAGAAGCATGCAGTCACGAGTGACTCTAAGATGGAGGACCCAACTTCAAGAGAACAGGTCATGCATTGGATCGCAGGGTTAATTGCTTCAGAGGATGAGAATGTCGCTTGGATCACAAAATCACAGTTGCATATTACTAAGGCTTCACTCTCCTTTCTGGCCAAGGTCTAGTGGGTTGTTGTCTGTGCACAATTGCGACCTACAACTGTCTCCATCACTTGCATCACTGGTAGCTTGCCTCATGGCTGGATACCCGATCAATGTGGGCCGGATCATAGCAATAGATATGCAGGACAGAGAAGTAAATGAGAAAGTCGATCTACCATTTTCCTGTCTGATAGGGAAATTGTGCCTGCAAGCAAACATCACTCCAAATAAGCTAGTAGATAGATGGGCTGGGGCTTACAAGCCCACCGTGTCATCCAAAATCAAAGATGTCGACAACCGTATCTTTAGTGCGAAGGCCAGAGCTTTGGGACCATTGGTAGTCGTACCCCATGTACCAGTCGACATTCCTCATGCTGATGGAGGTTTGGAACAGGGTAAATCATCACAACCACCTGCAGGGGTACCACCACCATTAGCTTCAGACTCCCAATCCTTAAGTCCGTCCATTATATATTTAAGTACTGTCAATTCTATCCGCAGCTCATCCTTTAGCCGCTTCTCTACAAATAACACATGTCGTTGACTACCTAAGGTAGTCTAAGCACAATTTGGTTCACTATTTCCCTGGTTTGCAGATGACATGGAATGGGAGGTGACCGTCTAATTAGGTGTAGAGACATACTCCTTCCTCTATTTCAGCACTTTGTCCGACCCTTTAACTTTATTGTGAATACGTGAGATCATGTCTTTCATACCAACATTTTCCGACTCCTTGGGCTTTTGACGCTCATGGGGTGGGACGTACTTGTCCTTGTCACCCTCTGTCTCCTTCCAAGTGGTGTTACGATCACGCCAATCCCTGTCATGGTCCCTCTATTCCTCATCTTGATTCCAACCTAGGTTTCCACCCGACCTTAGATAGTTTTCTCGATATCCACCTCCTTGATTAGCTAAGAAGTTTACTTTCTCATTTTAAAGCTCTTCAAAATGAGCTTCTTCTAGGTTTGGTGCACCAACACCCACAACATTAACACTCTTTATACCACTGCACATCACATTTTTCAACAAGATGTCCAGCTCGGTCATTTTTTTTCCTTGTTTTGGTACCTTTCTTGATCTTTTTCGATCTGCTCTTTTGTAATTCTAAAGGTGAGAGAAGAGACTAGGTCTTCGTGAGTATACCATGCTCTATTTATATTGGTTATGCCATCAAGGAGTTGAAACACTACTTCATAGGGCAGTTGCATTATACCTTCGGGAACAACTTGATCAGCAACTCCTTTATTCATCGAGTCAAGGCTTCTATAGAAATACTGCTGCAATATATGATTGGCAGCACGTGGGTTGGACATTGAAGTAAAAATTTCTTAAACCTCAGCCACGTCTCATAGATAGGTTCACCTTCCAAGAATTTGAAACCTTGGATACTATCCCTAAGTGTCATCATTTTTAACGGGGGAAAGAATCGCACATTGAATGTTGCGCTAAGCTCATCCAAAGAGGTGATGGAATCCCTCGGCAACTCAACTAATCATTTGAATTGGGTCATTTACATCATTAAGGGTCCCAATATCCTCTTGGTGGCCCATTTATCTACCATTACTCCAGTTTACGCTCATCTCTTCCTATGTTCAACCCAAGAAACACAAACAAAAACAAAAGTAAGTTGATTCAATGATAACCAAAAAGATCACAAGTCCACTTCAATAAAAGAATTTCAAACATAACCACTCCCCGGCAGCGGCGCCATTTGGATTAACGTTTCAAGTACACGTCATCCAATTCTAGGTGGAAATGAGCATTAAGCAATATAACCCAACGAAGAGTTGGGGTCGAACCCATAGGGAGTGGTACGTGTTCAAATTCAGTTATGAAGTACAAATATGTTCTAGATAGTTATAGGAATAGAAATTGTCAAAAATAACAAGTACACAAGCCAAAGGGGGTGACACGAATGTCAGATGGTGTGTTTTGGTTTGCAATTATAAGCTACAATGCAATCAAACAACAATGAAATAACAATAAAGAGAGGAATTCTCAGAATGTGATCAATTATAGGGAAATTTCACTATATGGGTAATTGAGACGACCAATAAATAGATAAATATTAGTGGGTCGGTTGGACTATGATTGAAATAGTTTTCTCTCGAACAACTATCACATTTCAAGTGATTCCTCTCAAACATCAGCAAGCTTAAAAAATAAGAACAGCCAACAACCTTAATACATCCTCTCTCTTGAGCAAGATGGGTAGGATTAGGTTTAGGATTCACTCTCTCGAGCTGAACTAAGAACTCAAAATTAGAACTGCATTTGCATTACAATTCATACATTAAAACACATTTATTGATTAAACCCACTTCAATCTAGCATTTAAATTAGTAATTAACAATTCTCAAAAGCTATTTCAACCTATAATCACATAATCACACCTCAAGAATTGGTGTTTTAGCCACGCATCATAAAAATAGTGAAATGATTACCAAATACATTCGCCATAATCTGGGTAAATGCTCCTAAGTTTTTACAATGGTCCAAATTGAAGAAATTTAGGAACCCACTTGCAAATCCTCAAAAAGCTTCAAAGTCTACAATGGAAGTCTAAAACACAAAAGAAAACTATCCCCAATGATAGCAAGATACTTAATATAAATTTAAAAATTCAATTTATAGTTGTCCAAAAAATTGGCCTGAAAGGCCATTTAGCTAGAAGAGTTGGGCACGCCGAGTGGTTCGGCGATCCGCCCTTCGTTCTCCTCCATATCCATTATGCATTGGTTCTCAGCATCCTCAAGTCCTGTAGCTTTGGGCGATCCATTTTATAATCGCAAAAATGATTGACAATTCACCGACTGCCCACTCATGTCCCCGACTTGGTTTTTTCCGTCAAGGCTGGCACACTGGACCTTTAGGTGGGCTGAAGAGCCACTGGACGAGTCACCAAGTGATCTTGGTGATCACCATGATCACCTTTCTTCACTTCTTCAGCTTGTCATGCTACTTTGTGCCTATTAGTGTCCTTACCTTGCCCCTTAGCTCGAACACCTGAAAATCAAGGTCTTACCATCAGTTTATAGTATAAATTGGGCATTTGAGGACACTAAAAATATCAAAACAAAGCCCTAAATTAGTTCGAATTGAGTTTGGGTCGTCACTGCTTGAGCCAATACTTGAAAAGCAGCCCTAAACATTTGAAGACACTTTCTATCGGCTTGGGTCGTCACGACTTGAGCCAATACTTGAAAAGCAGCATTAAACTCCGCATTAGTCACTTGCTCGGCCAAAGGGTCGACCAAAACTTGAGGAGCTTAGGTAGGAGTTTCTTTTTCCCCATTCTCCGTCATATTCCTTCTCGAATAAGCTCTTTGAGTAGCCTTATCCTATAAGGCATCGAATACGGATTAGGAGAGAGACTTTATAGAGTTAAACTTTATCACACAAATATAGAGTAATGAAATAAGTGGAGTTCCCTAATCATTTTGTAGCCTCTCAATCCTAAATATGGGCGCACTTCACACTCATGAACAAGACTCTATTCGATGTGGCTTATGAGACATACTAGGACAATTTTAAAACTTGTGCTCTGATACCAATTTTATCACAATACATGAGTATACCCAAGATGTAACATGACGTGTATGACCCCGAGAGGCCCCATACAAGCCACTTAGCATTCATAACATAAGACATAGAACAAAAGAGGTAAATAAATATATTTCATGTCCCAAAAGATTTTTATAAAAGTAAAGAGAAAGTCTAAACACTTTGTCTCAATAGTTATCTAATACAATAGAATGAAATTGTACCTAGCCCATACATCATGTTCAAATCTAGAAATAAGAAAGAAGACTGAAAACAATGAAAATCCGTCCTCGAAGCATGAGGACTCACCAAATCTCGGAAATCTCTGAAGTCGACCTCTAGCCACGAAACTAACAACCCATACTGTTGGACCCTACATTTGGGGAAATGTAGGCAAAAGTATGTGTTAGTACAAATATGTACCAAGTATGATAGTCATGTATATAAACATTTAATTCATGCTAAAATAGGATAATTTCATGAAATTGCAATGATTAAGTTAAAACATGAACCTTGAGAGTTAAAAAGCACAAGTCATAAAGCATGATCAATGCAAGTGAACATCATCTTGAAACATATGCAAGTGAACATTATCTTGAAACATACTTACGATACTTCTTAAAGTAATCTTGTTTCATCATAACTTTTCTTGCTTGTGAGAAGTAGCCTTAACTGGCATATAAGACCATGTGAGCTAGCAACATCGAATTCGGTGTCTACCCCACATCGAAAAGCAGTGTCCTACTTGCCACGGTAAGGACCATGAACTTCTAGCTATTGTTGATCCACTAGCTAGTGTCTATCTAGACAATCCTATTTTGGCACATAGTTATAGGACACGGGTAATCACCACTTGTCCACTCGATTCTAAGCCTAATGTCACGACCCAGGGGTACCCCCTAGATGTAACAAGTTGTATAAGACCCTGAGAGGCCTCATACAAGCAACTTAACATAACATAACATAAAGTAATAGAAATGAGCGGGAATTTTAAAAAATAAAATACAAGCAAAGTCTTTTTTAAAAATGAGCCGAAGTCTAACATACCTGTCTCTAACCATCTAAATAACATGAATAGAAATATTGGGACACAACCCATACAATAGTCCAAGACATAAAACAAAAGCTTAAAATCAAGTGGTGATCACATCCTCCAACACAATGAGGACTCACCAAAACTTCACTTCCTTGATCAACAATGAAGCTAGCCACGAGTGTGAGTATCGATGTCGGTAGACCCTACATTTGATAAGAATGAAGGCAAGATATGCGTTAGTACAATCAAGTACTAAATATGATGGCTAGTGTTGCTCCCCACTATACACGCAAGTATACGTGGGCGCGCAAGTAATATAGATTCTTTAAGAAACGAGTTATCGTTCCCAAGGGAGTTATGATTAAATTATATTCACTTAATTCTACAACTAAAAGTAAAAAGTAATAATTTCAAGAGTTGATGATTTATTATTTATCTACTAATAATTATGCACTAATTGAAAAATAACTTGTTAGTTACTTTAAGATGATGTTTCAAGCAAGTAAAAGACAATTCCAGGGCTGCAACATATACTGAATATCATGTATCATATTATTAGCTTAGAAAAAAATTCAGTTGTCATGTTACTCGTTTATAAGGTTAATTGTATGAGTCGGGCTACACACCTCGAGTCGCCTACTCTAGTTAGCTATCTAACTACATCATTGAGTGGGGATAAATAAACTAACTGGCGAGCATTTATATTTCATCCTATTTCGTAACCAAGCAAGTTGTTCGTTCGGGCGTCACACCTAAACACAAATCACCTCAATGAAATGGGTCGATCGAGCTCTCTATATTCTCTGGTCTATCTAACCCCTCCTCTCTCGATTTTAAGGTTAAACAATAGATTTATCTTTAGATGGACAGTCAAGAAATACTAAAACAAGAATATAGAAGTAACTTATAATGACAACCAAGAATTAATTCATAAAGCCTTTAATAATCAAGAATCCATTCGTAACTACAGCCCCAGAACTAGGTGTTTAGCTACTCATGCTATTAGAAAACCATAAAATACAATTCTTCATGCTATTTCTGGAAAATAGAAGAGTTTAAAAGATCAAACCCTATTACAAAAGATGAATCTTGCTCTTGCACACCAAAATAAAAGTCGAACGATAACAATGGAGCCCTAAGGGTTTACTTATAATAGTTATGATAGGGTCTGTGGTTGTCTGATATTGCCCATCACTATTTAGCTATTGCAATTCTTTTCCTGATAGCGGGTCACATGTATAGGACCAACAAAAAGACCAAGAACAAATAAGAAAAATAAAACTCTTATGTAAAAATCTACCAAAATTATGCTTCCCCGATGAAAATAAAAGATTCACCTACATAGTAGAATCAGATGCTAGTGAAATAAGTTACGGAGGAGTATTAAAATACAGATATGAAAAAGAAAAAATCGAACATCATTGCAGATATTATTCTGGCACATTTACAAATCCCGAAATAAAATGGGAAATAAATAGAAAAGAATTATACTCAATATACAAATGTTTATTAGCCTTTGAGCCATATATTGTCTATAATAAGTTTATTGTTAGAACAGATAATACACAGGTAAAATGGTGGTTAACAAGAA